>KE507005.1:6620-20022 GCA_000441515.1 Elaeis oleifera
ATTTTTTGATTCACATGCTTGTCATTTTAAATTCAGATTTTTATGCATATAAATTCATATCATAAACTGTTTGTAGGAGTTTTAAGATTAGATCTTATGCATGCATTTATAGATTAAATAGTTTAATCTAATGTTCTTCCGCTGAAAATTTTGGAAATGCATGCATGAAACCCTTGCGTATCCCAACATCTAGTTCTTTGGGCTCCAACCGAAATCCATTTCTTCCTTCGAGCAGCTTAGATGGCAGTTCGTTGGTCATTTTTCACATGTCGCGCATGGACCGCCGTGGTCCAGAACCACTTTCACATGGCTTACGCATGCACGGATGAGCGTGCAACACATGATGCATGCAGAAAGAGTCTGGTTCACATGGGGGTGGTCTACGCACAGTCTACAGGCGTGTTTGTACGATCAGATAGCCATGGATGCATGTGAAAGAGATCGGACGGTCAAAAAGGTGTCTAAGTCCTAATAGAACCTAGATTTTGATCTGTACTTGATTTTGAGGCCTTTAAAAGGAGCCTAACGATCTGAGAGCAAGGTGCAGCAGCTTGTAGCATCCGAGAGGAGAGGATCCGTGGCCGAGAGCACCGCAGGAAGCGTTCAGGGGCATCAAAGGACCCTAATATGATAGGCCTGTGAGAGAGTCTTCTTGGAGAGTTTTGTGAGAGCTTTTGTAAGGGGTTATGCTTTTAATTGAGAGAAATTGATGTATGAGAGTTGAGAGTGTGTGATCTCTTACTGTTATTTTTTTTTTATGGTAAAATTTGTATGCCCATGGAGTAAGTCCTAGGCTGATCCACATATTTGATTATATCTCTTTTATGTCTCTTCTTCCTTTTTGTTGTGATATCAACATCATCAACTAAGTGAGCGATCTTAGGTGATGAGGTATTTTTAGAATGAAGTATTAAAGTATGAATGATATCATTTCAAAATGAAAGTGAGTTTGTGAAATACTACATCAGTTGGGTTCGGTTTCATATGAATTAAAAATGTAGGAATCGAATTTGATCATAAATAATCGATTTTTTATAAGTTCCAATTCGATTTCATCCAATTTATATCTTTCAATTGATCGCAATCGATGTTTATTGGGTCGGATTGGATGGATTTCTTTGGATTTCGGCTATTTACTCGGCCCTAATAGCAATAAAAGCATGGAGTTGGCTTGTTTAAAAAGAGCGACCGGTAAGTGCAAAGAATAAAAAAACGAAGCACGGAATGGAATCCTTCCAGGGTGGGTGGTACCAGAAGTATTCGCTTTGCCTTTACTCTACATGCTAAATTGATGTGTTTTAGGAGCCCCTTTCAGTCGTGGTCACCCACAGTTTACTAATAAAAGTCTTTTGATATAGGGAGACTGGCTGTTATTTACTGGCTGATGCATAAATGTAATCATACTCCTTGATGATGTAGTGCAATTGCTCCTCTGCTTCTAAAAGTTTATTCATCCAAACAGAAGCTAATCAGTGATTCTCTCTCCAAAAAGGGTCCCATGAACACTTGGCTATACGTTCATGGCTCCATGTCTTTCTTTCATATTGAATTGCTTGTGATTTTGAGAGTTGACCGCACACCTAGCTTTGTTGATCATTTTTTCAAAAATGAACATCTCATAGTAGAAATAGATCACCACCTGATGACCATTTTCCTTTGGTGGATATTAATTTTGTTTTTTTTTTGTTGCTTTATTCTCAACATCAGCACCATGTCGATCCCTGCCTGATTGGGAGTGCTTGCGCAAATGGGCTAGTTGTCAGAGGGGGTCGCAAGGTACTGCATATTATTCTTTCAAGTCTAATGATAAGGAAGAGCAACCGGTGGACGTGCCGGAGTGGTTATCGGGCATGACTAGAAATCATGTGGGCTCAGCCCGTCCGAGTTTGTTCTTTTCTACTTCGTCCACGGATTCTGTTGCTTGTTTCATTTCCCTTAAGTTAAATATTTATATTTATAGGACTATTTCTCCAGAAAAATTTCTAGATATTATTTTTGAACCTTTTCTTTTCTTGATTTTTGTAATTTTATTTTCTTTTCAACTAATATTTGATATTCTAGTATCTAAATTAAATGTTTATACTCATAGGATGGTTATTTAATGAAAATTTTTAAGCATCTTTCTGAACCTTTTCTTTTATCTATTTATCATTTATTTCTTAATTTTATTTACCTTCAGATTGAATCTTTATTTTTGTTGTTATTTCTTTAAAAAAACTTCTAAAAATTTTTGTTGAGCTTTTGTTTATTTTTATTTAATTCTATTTCTTTTAACTAATATTATGTTCTTCAAGTCATTCTCCACAAACTTCCACTATCCTTTAAGGTTTGCAATTTAGGTATATCATATTACAGAACAATCTGATGATTCTTGAGAATTATTATATAAAAAATGATTACAAAAAATAATTTACTATTTTTGTTTGTTCGATTGAGGTAAATAATTTTGAGCCTTTTCTTTCCTTGATTTTTGTAATTTTATTTCTTTCCGACTAATATTGTGATATTCTAGTATCTAAATTGAATGTTTATACTCATAGGATGGTTATTTAATGAAAAATTCTTAGACATCTTTCTGAACCTTTTCTTTTATCTATTTATCATTTATTTTTCAATTTTACCTACCTTCAGATTGAATCTTTAATTTTTGTGGTTATTTCTTTAGAAAAGCTTCTAGAAATTCTTTTTGAGTCTTTTGTTTATTTTTATTTAATTCTACTTTCTTTTAACTAATATTATGTTCGTTAAGTCATTCTTCACAAACTTCCACTATCCTTTAAGGTTTGTTCGGTTGAGGTATATCATATTACAAGATAATCTGATGATTATTGAGAATCATTTATATGAAAAAATGATTGCAGAAAATAATTTTACTATATTTTATTGGTGGAAAAGTTACTCAAAAAGGATATCGAAAATATTACTATGTTTGATTGGAGGCAATCTTATATAAGAATATCATACTATTATTTAATATTTTAATATATTTATAATATATAATTAATATTAATTATGTTAATATAATTACTATGATATTAATATAATATAAGTGAGGATATTTTTATCAAAAAATGATATTTCTAGATTATAGCCACTTGATTATATAGTATGGAAAACAAATACGATCCTCCTAGTGATATTTGTTTTACCTTCTTTTTAGAAAAATATGCATGCGACCTACTATTTATTTTATCATCTCTCTCATCAACTTTTCATATCAAATATAGTAATTTTAATATGAGATTTATAATCCCATATTAGCCTCCAACAAAACAGGCCCTTAAAGTAAATATCTAGGTTTCTACAATCATTTCTTTGTGACTTTTCTTTTATTTATTTTATAATTTTTCTTTTTCACTAATCTTGTTATCCTCTAGTCATTCCTTGAAGAGCTAATGTTCTCTCCTATTTGCATATGAAGGGGGAGGTTGGTCCACTAATCTTAGGCTCCACAATTTTTTTCCACTTCAATTTTCTATAAATTATTTTTATAAATTGAGCATGACATCTTCTTTTCCAATATACAATCCACATCTAAGTGATACATAAATGACAAATTTGTCATCTAGTGTTCCAATACATCTCTAAGCAAACTAATAAATAATGTTGAGTATGTTGTCTTCACTGATCGAATGAAGTGAAATCGACAAGGGTCATCTTGTACCATAACTTTGCCCAACAAAAAAAGCACAACACTCTATTGGAGTTGGAGTGATGAATTTGGAGGTATATATTAGGAGTGTATACACCGTGGTTTGGATCAATTTAAGATTATTTACCAAACTAAACCAACTTAAATCAATTTTCTAAAACCAAACCAAACAAAATTGATCATCTGTGAAAATTGGACAAACCAACATGAAAATTTGATTTGATCCGGTTCAGTTTAGCATGTTGAATAGAGCTAAACTAAATAGGCTATTTAAATGGGTTAAATTGAATTGATATATGTAAAAATAAAATAAAAAAAAAATCTATCACAACCTTCGCCTCCTAAATCTTGCCACTAGATAGATAGCCGAACATGAAGAATGCTACCAACATCCTCCTCCCTTCATCCGGCGATGGGTCAATCAAGCTAATCCTACCAACTTACACCCACCACCTCTCCTCATCGCTTGCCTCCTCCACCTGCACCCCTATCGAATGGAGCAATATAGCCATGGTCTTGCATCAAATAGAGCAGGCATGCCTAGGACCATAGTAGACCACCACAAGCCTGGCAATGCAACAAAGAGTTTGATGATGATAGCTAAGGTGGAGCTCTTGGAGCCATTAATGTGGATATAGCTGGAAAGCCAGCAACCATAGAAACAACAAGCTTGCGGTCGTAAACGAGCTTACGATGGCACCTGCCACTTAATTATCTATGTTCATCCCAAGGAACATGATCCACTCTCTTAGCAACACGCCTATTGCACTCCCTTATTGATGTCTCGATGGAGAAGGCGAGGAGAGTCGATGCCTTGACGAGCACAAAAGGCAACCTCGTGCGGCAGACGGATACAGTTAGAATAGACGGAGCCATAGTGCAAGGAGAGGGCCGGCACAATGGTGAATTAGGAATACAAATGGCAACCTTACGTGGCCATGCATTTAGGATCCAGACACATCCAAATCACCTAAAAGATCCTTTAGCCATCAAAGACGAACAATCAAGGCAAAGATGCGATACATGCTGAAGCCTATGCCAATCAAGAGGCATCGCGTTCCCAAGAGAGCAGAGTTCCCACTCAGCCCTCCTGGTCACAATCTCTTAACAGGGTAACGACGGTCCTTGGAAGATAACTTCAATTTTTAAAGATTGTCAAACATTTCATGCAAGTTCTGAGGCGTGAGACGATCATGTCTTGAGAGAGGCAAACACGATAGCTGATCATGTCATGGAACTCAATGTTCCTTGTCTTGGTGGCTAAACCCACCTGCAACTCTGCAACACCGCCAGCCACCGAGAGCTGACTCCGATCAAAATTGAACCCCATCCCTTCCGAGCAAGTGCTCGGTGGTAACATATATAAATCACATAATGAAGGTAGCTAGCAAATAAATTCTGTTCTGGGACTTACTCTTGTCTACAACAATTTACAGAAGTGAAGGCAGAGGTAACCTGTCTGTATTGATTCTAATCATAAAACTATCCCGTCTGAACCTTTGGTTCAGAAGGGCTGGGATGTTCCAGGTAGAGCTGCACCTTCAAAGGCTCACTACTCATCGACTTGATTGGGGTTATGTGTGGGGCTGCAGCCACTGCTTTGTATCTGTTGGAATCCAGAGCCGCGCTTCCTTGCTGTCGTCCTGAGCGAGGGCACGGAAGTAGGCAGTGATCTCCCAGCTGCTACCTATATTACATTGCACAAGCATTCTCCATTCAATACCTCAAACACATTCTGTCCTGTAAGATGAGGCAAGTAGAAATGGTTGATATTTATCAAATACCAGAAGGAAGGGCTTTGTGACAGGCTTGGCAACTGTAAGCTTGATCAGGAAAGCTCTTAGGGCAAATTCAAGACTGTTCTCCTCCACCTTGGAGCTGTATGACTGGTTCAAATTGAGTTTGAACACGAATCTCTCAACTGGGACATGTTCTTTGTCATAGAAGATTACTGTCACTCTCTCTACCAAACCCTGTCATAAAAATAAATTAAAAAAAAAAAGGCAGGCTTATTGGCATGAATTTTTTAATCTGACAGTAAGTGAGAAGTTTATTTTCACCATCAAAGATTCTAGTCCAACTCCCACCAAGTAGTAGAATTCATACTACTGCTTTCTTAAGACCCATTTTTCTAATCACAACCGATAAGTGACTGAGTTCATAATTCTTCCCATTTCTCATCCAAGTAATCTTCTGTCCTTTTGCTTCCCTAATAGTTTCTATGAATTTCCCGAGTTTATTCCCATAATGTTCCTCAGTTCATCTCCCATATGGGTGCCGAAAACATCTGGTTGCATGGTATTTTGAACCACGCTGAATTGGCCAGTTCAGGGCATTCCAAACCGGACCGGTCGGCTTCCGGCATGGTTCAATTAAACGGTTCGGTATATAAATTGCCCCAGCCTCCTTGCACCTTGGGCTTACTTTTTTTTATTTGAATACTACACCCATTCCCTCCATTGAAGCCCTAAGGGCTTCCATCCCTAGTGCTCGACAATAATGCCAAAAGACATGCCGCCAACGACGTATGCCTTCCTTCCTCTCCCTCTCCTTCCCTCCATCTCTCTCTCTCTTCCCTTCCATCCCTCCCTTTCTCTCCTTCTCCCTCTTCCTACCATCAAATGACAAGGTCTCTCCCTCCTTTGCTCTCCCTCTTCCTCCCTCTCTGTCTGACTTGACACGACAGCCGCCTATGTAAAGGTAAATGGCAGCTAGTGCCTGAAAGCAAGCTAGCTGGATTATATAGATGCAATATACTCAATGCAAAGGACTGACCTGATTCCAATCTAGGTAATGCAATAAAATGAGTGCAAGAGTGTCAATGTCTGAAAGAGTCATATAGATGACAATAATGTCAATGAGGAGAACATGATTACTTATTTTGTGAGTACAAGATTGTATTCAGGGGATTGATTTATGCTTTTCAACATTCAATCAGATATCTACTGGTCTAATGCAAGGAAGATGATAGAAATTGGAGATATAAAGTGGAAGCAGTGTCTCACACTAAAAACCTTCTTAAGGGTCATATCAGCCAATAATGCACTTCTCACTAGAATAGGAATTTTATTTTTAGAAAAGATTCATGTTCATATCATAAATAACTCAGATTTATAATATGAAACACATGAAAATTAGACACTTGTAACACGATAGTTCTTGTTATAACAGAAAAGGCATATTAGCGGTGGATGATAAGCAAAACTAAGAATATCCCACACAGCTTCTGTCACAAGATTATGTTGCACCATTATTACATATACCACCAGGAACTACACCATTGCTCTTGCAACATCCACAATTTTATCAAGCCCTAGCAGCCCCCTACAGTATTACTCTCATTCCGCCTGATTAATACCATGCTTTGAAATGACCTTCCAGTGCTGTCTCATTTCAACATGACTCAGAGATGCATAAAAATTTCAGCAAATATATGAGCTTCTGCTTTGCTTTCAAGCTGTTTGAGCAGATAAGGGCACAATCATCTATCACGACCCCACCAAGATAGGTTGCACACTCTATTACCAAAGGAGCTGTTAAAAAGATTTAGCTTTAGGTTTCACAGATGCCTTTTGTTGCCACAGATTGCATAAAACCCGATAGCTAAGATAAATTCCTATTATAATGCAGAGTTTATGCCTATGATGATCCAACAAGGTTGGTATCTGGAAACCTGCCAATTCCTGTATTTTGAGAAGCTCCCAGAACACTACCCTAGAGATCATATTTCAAATTGGGGCATTAGTACCAATCTAGATATATTAACATTAATAATATGCTATAAGATGTAGGAAATGGAACCACTGTGTCAATGCCATCTGTCAAAGGATGCATGATTCGCTATGTCTTCTTCCTTCCCCACTGGAAAGGATTAGTGGAGCCTAGAATATTTGAGCATTACCTTTTCGATTAGTAGTTCCATGCAAAGACCTCCAGCCAAATTCATGTCACTTTTATTTGATCACCAAGATGCTGCTTAAAGAAAGCCTTATGGAAGCGAACTCTCCATATGATGGAGCCACAACCTTCACATCCTCTGCAACTAGAAATATGGATATCCTCAAACTTCTCCATTAGGGCTCTGTCCTAAATGTGACATTCTATATAAAATTAATATAACCTTGGATACTCTTAAATGAGGGCCTTGTTCTGCATTTTTGAAACACTTCCCAAGTCTCTGATCATTAATATAAAGGTCATTCCAGAACCTAAACCTATTGCGTTGACTTTAAATCCACTGGTATTCCATTTTGCACTTTGATATCTCTCCAAATGGCTGAATATTATTTTCCTGGATATAGATCCACACATCTCCTCTTCACCGATTGGTAATCACCCTCCATAAGTTCTTTTCTTCACCAAAGTGGCAAAGCAAACCAGCAAGGACTGGGAAATTATTGATTAAGCATCAAATGTCACTCAGTAACTGAAATATGGTTAAATTAATTATATTTGCAAGAAATTAATTAGATCTTTATTCTTTTTGCCTCTACCACAGATTCAGGAAAATGAGGGCATGTAGTATATAGGTCAAATAGGTGTGGGCCTTCCATAGAAGATGAGTATCTTATCTTCCAACGGATGAGGACTCCCCACTAATATTTCGGTCGCTAGGTCTCACTGAAAATGGATGAGGACATACTACCTATTGTGGCCCAAGGCACAAAGTGAAAACGGTGCCCAATTAAATCCTTTGGTCAAGACGAAGTCTAACTCTTTGTGAATTATGACCTAGCCAGTGATCATCTATACCGTGCTTCTCATTTGGCATAACTTCAAAGCATCTAACAAAATATGCCCTTTTTTTTTATTTCATGATCCTTGAACAAAAATGAGAATATTCTTGGCATACTTCAAGTGAGATATCCTAGGCTCATAAACAAATTTGTAGCACCTTTTGTCCACTCTTGTCCTCTTCTTAAAATGTCAACCTAATAAAAGCATCCTTTATAACATTAAAAAGTAGGAAGAAGTGTGAGTGTGTGACACTAAACGTATCAAGTTTAACCATTATTACAAAGAAAAGCAAGTATGTCTAAGCATGAAAGATAACCATGATCTCCACGTAAAACCAAGGATTTCTCAACAAGCAATTGGTTGAACAAGTAATGGTTCATTCCATCAAGGACCTTTTCCAAATCTATCTTTCATATGACTCCATCAATTTCAAAATATATTTAGCTGTAGAGTGCTACCAAGCAAGCAAGAATATAAAACAAAGCATCTATTATCTTTAACAGATGATAAAATATTGTGGTAGCACAAAGGACCTCCACCTGTGTAAGTGCCAAAAGCAGCAACCACCTCAAAAGCTGGGAAGTATACACTAAAGACTGGGATAAGAACCCTGATTGTCTTGCATTAATTTCTTTTTCTGGGTTGAAATTTTACTATTAGATAGGCATGTACATATCTTTGATTATATTGTTTTTCTTTCTGTATCATCACTAAGATCCGTTAGTTGATTCTGTTTGAGTCTGTTTCTGTATTTCCTTTTCGGTTAGAGCATTTAGTTGGATCAATTAATTGAATGATCGAATACTTAAAACATTCTTAGGAAAAAATCCTTAATGCTTACCAAGCCATAGGAACCACCTAATAACTTTAAAGTACTATATCAAAAGTAATGTTGGTTTTTCCTCAAACAAAAAAAAAAAAAGGTAATGCTTGGTCACAAATTTTGTACAGCACTAGCGTAAATACCAGGCCATGTATTGCATATAGTTAGAAATAGAGATCATTTTCTTGCACTCAGTTATTATTAGACCTTGAATTTTAAATGTTCTATGATTTGTTTCTTGATTTCTTTTTGTCTTAATCTTATCATGTAGCATGTTCATTATCATGTCAACAATCAATAGTTCATCTCCTCAAAAAGTTAGTGATGGTTGTAAATAATTTTGATCAAGGTTCACCATACTGGTCAATATCATACAATATTGGACATACCATTCTAAATCGGTATACAATCACACACCATTATACACTCAATACGCCTTGCCATCTCGTACCGAACTACATACCAACACTGTAATAGGATGGTACTGATATGGGGTTCAGTATTGAGACAGCAAACCCTAATTCTAATGCTTGTTAAAGTGTTTAAGTCTCTAAAAGACAGGTACATGGTGATTGAACATTTATCCTCAATGAAAAGAATAATGCTGATATGGCTTTTTGCGAGTAAGGCAAAGAGGTTTGTTCACTTGTGTTCCAAATGGAACTAGGTCATCCTCTTTGTACTTGCATGGCGAGGACCTCATAGAGGTGATAGTATTGCCAAAATTTTCTTTCAAGATGGTTGAAGATCTCATTTTTCCATATTTTTCTATAAAGCCTCGGGCCAAAATTTAAGTTCTTCTAAAGGACCATAATTAGGACACATGTTATGGCAATATGGCTCAAGTTTTCAAGTTCCAGTCTTCCAGACCATGCTAAACTGTGCTAGTGAGTACATATAGTGGAGGGCTAGTTTTCAATCCTGACGTGGTTCGCAAGGCACCTATTAATTCTCTTTATAAAAATAAAAGAGTAACAAGTCAATTTTTAGCTTTTAATTCAGCATGTGTGCTGACATGATGTAATACCTATAGGATGGTAGTTCACATGCCCACTAGCATAAAATCCTTGCTATGGCCTTTTATGAGAAAAAAAAGGGCAAAAATTGGATGGTCTACAAGTAAGGTTTCACAGATGTGTCAATATTATGGTAGAAAAGCTTCATAGATGTGTCCATATTATGGTAGCCTAGGAACCTTTAACAGAACATCAGGTCATCCTTGTAGCAACATACATTATCTTATCTGTGATTAGGAGATTTAAAAAAAAAAAATCATGAATACTAAAATGCCCCTTTATGAGGAAAATGAAAACAAGGATGACCCAGTGAATTTATGAACCTTTAATGGAACATTGGGCTATTTGTACCACTGTGTGGTTCATTATTTGTTTCTAGGAGACAGGCGAAAATCATGAATTTTGAATGGTTCCTTCTCAAACTAAGCTAATTATTAGTGATGTTAGTGGAGCATGTTTAGCAAACTAGAATATATAGTGAGACTTGATTGTGATTATGTTAGAGAATGTTTCATCAAACAATATAGTTGCATTGTACCAAAAATGATATAGTTGTATTTTTATTTCAAAATAATTGGTGGTGTGGATTTTCATGCACGCTATCATGCACATGTACTCAATTTGATGGTCTGAGATGGTTTGGATGCTCAAAAAGTATAAGAAGAATGAAATATTTGAATGAATCACAAAGTTGTTTGAAAAACCTTAAAGACATTGAGAAGCACATGAAACTTGAGGGAAAAAAATGTTAATGTTGGGCATGTTGACTATAATGGAATTCAACATACCAAATATTAGGAAATTTTGATATTAAGGATGCTTTCTTCACCTAGAAGATTGGGAAGGGCAATGGTTTTTCATCCTTTTTGAAATTTTTAAGTGATGCAATGCAATTTTTCTCCCATATAAAGGGCATAACTAACTCTGCCTATGTTTTGTACATAGCCAGTTCGAAGCCCAAATAAAGGAGCATGGTTGCAGTAGGTGCAGCATGCGTAAAACTATAGCCCCTATTAACATGAATCCCAAGAAAATGAAGGGCATAATTGCAGATTTTTTTTTAAACATGCGGAAGATATACACTCATTAATTCCTTTATTTAATAAGCTAAATATTTGAAATGAGTTCATAAATAGAATAATTGGTCACATACTTGACAAATTTCAAAAGTATTAGGGGGAGGCTAGTCCATTTATGCATCTGCTCAGTTCTTGATCCACCAAACAAGATGAACTTAAAGCATCGCATTCAAAATATTAATTGAATTGCATCTTTCAGCAGAAAAATTCGGACGACTTGTTGCAGCCTTGAGAAGTTGTATAGTGCATATGCTAGTTTGTCGTCAATACTTACATAGACTGGAATTGCTAGCTTATCTAGAAAATGCTGAGTAAAAGATCTTCTTGTAGCACTAACTTCGGTGTCAAGCACTTACTATAGGGATATAAAGGATTTCTTAAAGATACTGAGATGAATGAGCGATCAAAATGTGAACTAGAACTTTATTTGGAGGAGAAGGTACGAAAAGAAAATCCTATAATATAGTACACTTTTAGTTATATTTAAAGAGTATCTTATATGATACATCTTAACTTTTTTATGGAATAGGCATATGATGTAGATAAACAAATTTGTCTTGTTCTTTTGGAAATAAAGTTCACACAAGTAAGGTCGGCAAAACTAAAACTGGGACCATACTAGTTGCCTAACGGTACAATAAGGTAACATACCGTGCAATGCCGACTCGCGGCATACCAACAAAGGGAAGTTGGAGAGGCAAGGTGAGAGGGAGAAGGAAAGAGAGGAAAAGAAAGAGAGGAGAGGGAGGGAGAGAAAGAGAGAGGCCGAGAGAGAGAGAGGAGGGAACTGCACCAAATCTATATTCTCATTAATGATGAGTTCAAGGTTTGTTGTACCAATACCGGTGACCGTTCCGGCCAGCCGACGGCACGGTATGGTACGACCCCATACTATATCGGACAAGCGCAAACCAACGAAGGCAAAGAAAGTGAATCGGGAGGAGAAAAAGAGAGAGAGAGAGAAATAGAGAGGGGGGAAGAAAGAAATGGAGGGAGGGGAACTCATAGGAGACGCCGTCGGACAGCCTCCAGCTGACCGTCGTAGCCGCCGAACGGCGCACTCCGCGCGTGTGGTGCCGCAGGCATGAAACAAGGGCGATGCCCCTGTTTCACGTCCATTTTTTTAAAAAATCCAAAATATTTGAAGCCGACAATCAGTTTGCAGACTTGATTTGTCGGCTTTACTTAAGTAAAGCCAGCAAAACAATTGCCGGCTCCACTGTTTTGACTTTTTTAAAAAAAATTCTAAAGTGAAGCTGACAAATCGATTGCCGGCCTCACTATTCATCTTCATTTTTAAAAGGATGATCAACAGGAACTGTCGCCCTTGTTCCACAGCCGCTGCTTCATCCGCGCGGTTTCCACCGCTCGATGGCCACGATGGCTATTCGGCAAACACCGACGGCCCCTCCACCGACTGCACATCCTCCGATATGTCGCTCCCACCCTCTCTGAGCTCTCTCTCTCTTTCTCACTCTTGTAAAAGCCCTATTAGGTGATAACCGGGCCGCTGAAGCCCTCTGATGGCCGCAGCGGGCCATCATCGACCTCCGGCGGCTAGGACTTCCCTCCCTCTCCTCCTCTCTCTCTCTCACTTTGCCTCTCTTTCCTTCTCCCTCCTTCGATACACTGGTTTTTCCGGCCAAACCATCCCGGTTCCCCGCCAGTCCGGCTCAGTACGAAGTGTACCGGCCGGTTCGGACCGGTACGGAATTCTTTGGATGAGTTATTAGATAATTTTGTCTAATTTGAGGCCATTGACCATGGACGCATTAGGATGCACCTATTATTGGTTTCAAGACTCCCAACTAGCACCCACCAACAACATTTTCTTTTTTTTTTTTGTAGAGAGAGAGAGGGAGACACACCTCCACTATAATTATCGAGGTCAAGGATTTCAGATTGCACCATCCAAGAATCAATATCAAGTGTGAGTATGCAGCAAGTCCCAATTAAACACCTCCAATAACAAAATATTAATTAACTATTGATAGATTCAAGAAGTTACTAGCTGCTTACAAGTTTTAATGGTTATCTTCTTCTTTTTTAAGAACAGGAGGAGAACCTCGTCCTAACATGAGCCAAATTAAAGGTT
>KE507005.1:78788-90976 GCA_000441515.1 Elaeis oleifera
TATTTTATACCCAACAGTACCCAAAAATCTTCCATCATCGAATTAAAAATTCAGATAGTCCCGTACCAAAGCACAGTAAATTACTTACAAGTTATCGAGGCAGCCTCAGGTCAGAAGAAGACTTATATCCCTTAACAGCAGAGTGCTCCGAAGTTGGTCACGCCCAGTAAAATATACTCCTACATTTCACTCATATACATTATCTGTGTCATCACACGCTTTGGTTAAGAGGACAACCAACTAATATGGTACACAACGACCTACACTCAATATAATTATCATTCTTATAACAATTATATCGTTTGATCGCAAGCAAGATTTAAGAGCTACACGATAAATCCTTCTTTATCGTTTTGAAAGTAGCTCTAAGGACTTCATCATAACACATGAATTCTATTTAAGAAGATGTATACCTTATGATGAATCTACCAAATAACTTTATCAATTTATAATTCATATACTTGTATGGAGCACAATCATCTATAACTTAGATGATTGACTTTAGGACATATTTCTCAATATTTAGTATGCTACGGTACTTTCAAATAAAGCTCAACCCCAGCAAGTGCACCTTTTGTGTCACGTCCGATAAGTTCCTCGATTTTATGGTGTCGCAATGAGGGATCGAGGCCAACCCTAAGAAGATCCAAGCTCTTCAAGAAATGAAGCCCCCAAAGATGATCAAGGACATATAGCAGCTAATAGGAAGGGTTGCGGCCCTTAGCATATTCCTTTCAAGGTCGATCGAGAAAATCTTCCATTCCTCAAAGCCCTCAAGTAAGTAAAGAACTTCCAATGATCGAAGGAGTGTTAGACTACATTTGATGAGCTGAAAAGATATATCTGTTCGCCACCTCTTCTAAGCAAACCAGAGTCAGAAGAGGTACTATATTTATCCTCACGATCTCACCTTCGGTGTTTAGCTCGGTCCTCATCTGATAGAAAGCTAAAATACAGAAGCCAGTCTACTATGTGGGTCAAGTTCTTCATGATGCCGAGATTAGATATACAAAGCTGGAGAAGATGGTTTATACCCTCATAGTATCTTTCAAGAAGTTGCGCCCATACTTCCAGGCACACCCCATTGTTGTTCTTACCGACCAGCCGATCAGGTCAGTTCTTCACCATCCTGAAACTTCAGGTTCGCTTGCCAAATGGGCAATTGAAATAGGAGAGTTTGACATAAAGTATCTTCTGAGACCATCTATCAAAGCTCAAGCATTTGTTGATTTTGTTTCGAAATGCACCATTTCGAGAGAGGAATCGAGTGATGAATTGAAAGCTGCAACAATCGAAGAATGTTGAGTCCTTTATGTGGATGGTTCTTCCAATATGACGGGCTCAAGAGTCGGGCTAATTTTAACTAGCCCGGATGGAGTGGTCGCTGAGTACGTCTTGAAGTTTGAGTTTTCAGGCTTGAATAATGAACCTATGAAGCTCTAACTGCCAGCTTAAAAATAGCAAAGGAGATGGGAGTTCAGCACTTAAGGGTCCATAGTGACTCCCAGCTCATTGTTGGGCAGGTGTGAGGGAAGTACGAGGTTTGAAAATCCAAATATGATGAAATATTTGCAAAAGATAAAAGATTTTGCTTCTAATTTCACCACTATGAATATTCAGCAAATCTCAAGATCGAAAAATGCGAGGGTAGACCTCTTATCGAAGCTTGCCATCCTTGGGACTATCGACCTAAAAAGGAGCTCATACCTGGAGACTCTAATACACCCAAACATTAAAGAATCTCCAATGATGTAAGCAGATTTTGAGCCGAGCTGGATAGGCCCAATTGTCCAATACTTACAAGATGGAGTACTACCGGTTGATGGGAGGAAGCCAAAAAATTGAGGCATCTTGCACCTCAATATCTGATGTATGATGAAAACTATACAAAAGGTCGTTCTCTCTACCATTACTCTGGTGTCTTTGACCCTCGGAGGCAGAATACGCTCTCCACGAGGTTCACGAAGGAATCTGCAGCAATTACCTAGGGGGCAAGACACTTGCTCACAAGATACTTCGGTAGGACTATTTTTGGCCGAGCATGCAGAAAGATGCAGCCAACTTAATGAGCAGATGCGACCAGTGTTAGAAGAACTCCAACATCCAGCACCAACCCTTAACTCCTTTAGCCCCGATCATGACACCTTGGCCCTTTGCCCAATGGAGGATGGACATCCTTGGATCTTTTCCCATTACGATCACACGAAAGAATTTTTACTGGTCACAATTAATTACTTCACCAAATGGATAGAGGCAAAAGCATTGGCGATCATTACTAAGACCAAAGTCCTTGACTTTGTATAAAAATCCATTATTTGTCGATTCGGTCTACCTTGGGCCATCATCATAGATAATGGGTGCCAATTTGATAATTCGAAGTTTAGGGAGTTTTGTAGCAGTCTTAAGATTTCACATCGACTGACCTCAATAGCTCACTTCTAGAGCAATGGTGAAGCATAGGTAACTAACCAGACCCTATTGCAAGGGCTCAAAGCCCGGTTGGGCCGAGCTAGGGGGTTATGGATTGAAGAGCTATATAACATACTTTGGGTATACTGCACAACTCAATGGGTTTTCATTGGAGAGACTCCTTTCAAACTTACTTTGGAACCGAAGTTGTGATACCCTAAAATTGGTCTGTCCTCACTTTGAGTAGAGTTTGATGAAGACGGCAACTTAGTTGGGCTGAGGGCAAATCTGGACCTGCTGGAAGAAATTGAGAGAGAGCATAGATATGGATAGCAAATTATCAGCAGACGATAGCTCGATACTATAATTCGAGGGTCAAAGGCAAAGCCTTTTGAGCGGGAGATCTGATTCTTCGCAGAGCCAAGGTGTCTCACCCAACTGAATAAGAAAAGTTTGCATGAAAGTAGGAAGGCCTATATCGTATTGATGAAGTGGTTTGACCAGGAGCATACCGCCTTCATCGGTTGGATGGGACCCCAATCCCTAAGACTTGGAACTCCAACAATTTACGTGCCTACCACCCTTAGTTATAATTCTTATTGGATCAAGTGATAAAGATCTATTTTTATAGGTTTAAGTGTTCTCCTAAATCTCCAACGTGTGCTCCTCATCCACGGACGAGCTGAGTGGTATGCATCTTTCGAAATCTCCAATGCATGCTCCTTATCCACAGATGAGCTGAGTGGTACATATCTCTCGAAATCTCTAATGCACGCTCCTCATTCATGGACAAGCTGAGCAGAATGCATCTTTCAGATTCTTCAACATGCGCTCCTCATCCATGGACGAGCTAAGCAGTAAGTATCTTCGAAATCTCTAACACGCGCTTCTTATCCACAGACGAGCTAAGCAGTATTCATCTTTCGAAATCTCCAATGCATGCTTCTCATTCACAAATGAGCTGAGTGGTATGCATCTTCCAAACGCACTCCTCATCCACGGATAAGCTAAGCAGAATGCATCTCCTGGATTCTTTGATGCACGCTTCTCGCCCATGGACAAGCTGAGCGGTATGTGTCTCCTAAAATCTACAACGTATGCTCCTCATCTATGGATAACTAAGTGGAACGCATCTTCTAGACTCTCCAACTTGTGCTCCTCACCCACGGATGAGCTGAGTGGTACATGCTCTCCAAATCTCCAGCATGCGCTCCTTGCCCATGGACGAGCTGAGCAATACGTATCTCTCAAAATCTTCAATGTGTGCTCCTCATCCATAGACGAGCTGAGTGGAACGCATCTCTCAAAATCTCCAATACACGCTCTTCATCCATGGATGAGCTGAGCAATGCATATCTCCCAAAATCTCCAACACACGCTCCTCGTCCATGGATAAGCTCAGTGGAACACGTCTTTCGGATTCTCCAATGCATGCTCCTCATCCATGGACTAACTAAGCGAGATGCATCTCTCGGATTCTCTAATGCGCACTTCTTATCCATAGATGAGCTGAGTGGAATGCATCCCCAAATCACTAACTCATACTCCTCATCCATAGATGAGTTGAGCGAAACACATCTCTTGAATCTCCAATGCACGCTTCTCATCCACGGATGAGCTAAGTAGAATGCCCTCCTGAAATTTTCAACATGTACTCTTCATCCTTAGACGAGCTATGTGGGACCTCCAAACTCTATCAATCATCAATCCTTGTCAATAAATGGGCTAAAAGATAATCATGATCATGGTCTTATGTCTCATCCTCGTATGACTAAACCCAGAAGAACAAAAGGTGATTGTTGCGACCTTGATCAGTGATGTCCTACTAGGATGTCTACTTGCGGATGGAAGCTAGATTAGACTATTTTGAAAAGATGACCTATGAAACACAACGAATTCATATCAAAGAAATGCAAAATGAGAATAGAAGATGAGGTATAACAGAGGTAACTTCATTGGAAGGAAAATGTATACAGGGTTTTAGGTCGGCCCAATACAAAATACCTTGGCAAGAGTCGAGGAATACCAAAATGAACCGACCATTTAAATAGCTCGAATATACTCAAGCTTAAATACAAGAAATTTTAAGCCCGTTAGGGCATGGGATACCCAACATTATCAGGATCGAGAAGGATGACCACTATCGGAGGATGGGCCAATCCTGCATCCTCCATCGCCTGATCTCCACACACTAGGCTAAAGATCTCCTTGGCACATGCTTCCTCTTCAATGACCTCAGTGACTTCCTCCTCATCATTTGACTCCAAGGGCTTGAGGTCAAGGTCGAGGAAGTGGCTCCAGACTTTCACCTTGAAGTCCGCCGGTCCCTGTAGATAGGACTCAGAGGTGAACTCCACTTTGATTGTTTGGAGCTCTTCCAAGGAGGGGAAAGCCTCGACCGCAGTGGCTTTCTCGACCTCCAGCCTCTTCTCCCACTTATTGATCGTTGCATTTAGACGAACCTCAGCTTCATCTTGAGCCTTGGCAACCTCATCTTCCAGTCGCTTCTAAAAGAATAGTACCCTACAAGTCAATCATATGAATGATGCGATGGGACATTTGATATTATCTTCCAACTCATGTGCATGACATTGGTTATTTTATATATTTATGAGATATTATGTTTCATCATTTGCTGTATCATATTATGACTTAATTATGATTATGACGAATCTCATAGATTAGGATAATGATTTAGGGCCATGACAAGATCATGCTAGTGAGACCTAAAATCTTGATAGTCCTAGTTTAAATATTTTTAGTCATAGGATCATTGAGTCAGAGATCGATGATGCCGGTAAGACTGGTACATCCTATATATGCTCGATGGAGAGGGTGATTGATCTCACAATTATTTGTGTAGTGACACTAATACAAAGATGTAGGTGCTCATTGGAGAATGAGTTCACAGAACTGATCTATAGAAAAAATATCTGATGGAGCTTTATTTGTATGTCAAAAGATTGTTCTCTAGTGAAAGTGGTGTAAGTGATCCTGAGACCTGAGATCACCATGATATCTTATGTATGTGGATCCATGCTTTGGTTTATATTCTAACGTGACTCTTTGAGACATGTGTGGGATGTTTTGGATATGGTAAAGTATGCACGGAGGTTGTGAGTGGTCAACAAAAAATCGATCACTCCTTATAAGAGGAGAGAACATCCTACATGGTCTCATAGGATAATGACTCAGGGAGTCTCTGGCCAGAGCAAGGATGAATATTAGAAAAAATTTTTATTGCTTCATCAATTGAGTCATCATCATCAGATCGAGATACATATAGATAGGTATTTAGACTTGACATGATTTCATATCTATGGCCTACCTGGGATGTTGTATGATCGAAGAATTAAATTACATGATAACTCATCATGAAAGGATAATTTTGATATTTTGCTATATTCCATATCTTTTGGGTAGTCATAACACATTACTAAACATCAATCTAGACTTGTAGATTCTAGTGAATTAAAAATTTAATTCAGTATAGAATGAAGTTCTAATTAATTGATGCACTTGGGTTCAATGTATTTTGGACCTAATTGGATTAGGTGTACTTGAGTCTGGACCTACTGCTGACTAGATGTGGAATCCAATGGATTACACACAAAAAAAATTAGTCTAAGACTTTTTGATGAGATCTTGTTGAACCTAATTGAATAAGAATTTAGTTAAAATCTTAATAGATTTAGATCAAGCATGCTAGCACATGTTTAAACCCTAATCCCCAATCTATTTAGATTCATATTGCCATTGGGCTTTGATTAGTCAAAGACTAAATCTATTTAGACTCTTAAGCCACTTTTGAATAAGTCAAAGGGTTATCTAAGAAAGAGTCCAAGCCTCTTAGGAGTTCTCCATGCCAAGAGGTGTGTCCCTTCTCACACCCTCTTATCTTTGCAAGAAAATGTTTCACGCAACTAATTAATCTTCTATGCCATATGATGTGTGCCCCTTCAATTAATATGGAAGAATTTATAATGCCATGTGATGGTGCCCCCCTTCTTATCTGTTAATTTAAGGAGTCCATGTCTCCTTGGATTCTTTCACTTATATTCCCAAGAGACTCCATGCGGTTTCATGGGAAGGAATATGTGCCAACACTCTTGCCTATTTATTCCAATTACGTGAAAGAGTTTCATGGTTTTTGGTTTCTTATCCACTTGGCCACACGTCCGTTGGCTGTGTTTAAAAGGAATGGCATCCAAATGTTGGAAACAACCAAAGAATTTCACACAAATGAAGAGGCTTCATGCCCCTTGAAAATCAGAACCCAAGGGAGAAGTCCTTTGAGAGAAGGACTCTTCCATCTCTCATGCCAAAAGAGGTCATTGAAGGAAAGTTCGTCCGATTGCATCAGATTCTGGGAGGAAGAATAGATTAGTAATTAAAATTTTTATAACATTTATGAATTCTCATCTTGATTTACAATGAAAAAAGGATCAAGATTTAAGAAGCTCCTTAATTAATATACTTCACGAGATTCGAATGCATAGATCCTCTACTTTACGTGCACGCCAAACTCTATAGAAGAGAGGGATGAACGTCTTCTTCGGAGAGAAAGGAGAAGAATCCTTGAGATCCGATCTCAAGGCCTTAGAACAACCCACACACCACTACAAAAGGAGGGTGGATATCAAGAGGAGAGAGATGCCCAGAGAGAGGTGATGCCGAAGGAGAGGGGATGCCCAAGCCTTGCTCATGCCTAGATTGGATGGTTGATTGATTTTCTCCCTCTCCATACTCCTTAAATAGACAAGAGATCTTAGATCAAATCAAACACCTTCTTGTATTAAGAATAGGACTCTCTATGTTTGAATCAAATCCAAACTCTCTAAAATACAAGGATTCCTAAATCAAGTAGGAGAGGTGCCAACTTGCGCCTCCCTTTATTGTGCCGCACGTCCAAGGGGAGGGACTATTTCCAACCCTTTCCAACTACTTGGTCAGCCCACATGGTGAGAGAATAGATGAAAAATATGACTAAGTGGATCAAAATAGATTTGATTCATATTTGGATCAATTTCAAATCCAATTCGATCCCGATTCGAGTCAATTTCGAAAAGACTACTGATCCTGATCTTAATCCAATTAGGATTCTTGTTCAAGTCTAACTTAATAAATTAACCCAATTAAGCCTTAATAAAATTAAATCTAATTAAATTAGATCTAATCTAAAATGATTAGGACTCAAATTGAATCTCTCATAATTGTTTGGATCATTGATTTGATTTAATTCATCCTCGAAATCAAACCTGCACCTCATGCGTAGTGCTAGCTGAACATAGTCAGTATTTAATTCTGTATGACCTATAATTTAATTTTAATTAAGTTAATCTATATGTTCAATCAAGTCTTATACTTCCAAATTAAACACATAAATATTTGATCAATTTTTTCTACATTATTTGACTTTTGTGCGCAACTCCATAGGTTCGAATACTAAGTCGATAGTATAGGAACTCCTTCCTATACTAATCGAAGTGATTATCTAGCAATAATACCCGACATCTAGATAGGTCAAATAAATGTAAAGTAATATTCAAGAACCTCAATATATGGTTACCACATATTTCATCTCTTTGACCCTAATGCTTAAGGTGACTTAGAGTTTAACTGTCAATCCTGAAAAAGTCATCTACATCATATTTCAATCTTTTAAATCTATCACATAGATTATCCTGACCAAGATTTTATAAATTAAATACAATGATGCATTTACTTCTATAATTTGAAGGGATCAATTCTATCTTGATCCATACACAAACTTCGCAAGTACTTGACTGTACCCAGTAGCCTTCCGTCATTGTATTAGAAATGCAGGTAGTCTGACACCAAAGCATAGAGAGTTGCTTGCAAGTCACTATGATGATCTCAGGTCTGAGGGACACATGCCCATATGTTTCATGAGCTGCTCTTGACAGTAGAGTACTCAGCAGGTGAGTTATTTATTTAGTGATGAGGTACTCCTACATCTCACCTGTATGCCATACCAGTGCTCCACACTCTTTGGTTATGAGGATAACCAACTTATATGGTATACAATGATTTGTACTCGATAAACATCATCATTCATTAATGACGTATCATTTGGTCGCAAACATATTTAAGAACTATTCGATAAATCATCCTTTATCGATCATAATATAGTTCTAAAGACTTCATCATAACACAAAAGTTCTAATAATGAAGATGTACACCTTGTGATAAAAAAATCAAAATTATTTTATTCATTGATCAATAATTTATATACAAAATTTAATTATTATAATAATTAATTAGCTTTGGAATGTAATTCTCAACAACTCCCACTTAGATTAAAGCCAATCAGGACAGTATCTAATACCCATCTTCCGCTTATGATCATCGAACTTCTTTGATCCCGAGAGCTTTAGTGAAGGGATCAGCTAAGTTCTCTTTTCATCAATTTTTACAACTTAACATCATCTCGATCCATGATTTCATGGACAAGATGATAGTATCGCAGAATGTGTTAGTTCTGTGATGGGACTTGGGCTCCTTTGCTTGCGCTATGACTTCAGTACTATCACAATATAGTAAAACTGGACCATCAATAGAGGAACCACTCTAAGTTCAGTGATGAACTTCTTCAACCAAATAGCCTCCTTTGAAGCATTAGATGCCGCAACATATTCCACTTCGCAGACTGAGTTAGCCATCATATATTGCTTGGAACTCTTCCAGCAAATTGCTTCTCCGTTCATGGTAAACACGTAGCCTGACATGCTTTTGCTATAATCATGATCTGACTGAAAACTGAAATCAGTATATCCCATAAGTTTTAAGTCAGTGTCTCCATAGATAAGCCATTGGTTCTTAGTATTTCTCAAATACTTAAGGATTGTCTTCACAATCTTCCAATGGTTCTCTCTCAAATAAGACTGGTACCTACTCACTACTCCTAGTGAATAGGCTACATCCGATCTCATATATGTCGTGGCATACATGATAGATCCCACTATCGAAGCATATAAAATTCTACTCATACGCTCTCTCTCCTAAGGGGTTGTTGGACAATCCTTCTTGGAGAGAGAAATTTCTTAGCTTATCGGTAGATAGCCCTCTTTGAAATTCTCCATATTGAATCATTTCTGCATGGTATCGATGTACGTGAATTGGAATAACGCAAATAACCTTCTAGATTTATCTCTATAGATCTTCTTTCCTAGGATGTAGGATGCTTCTCCTAAATCTTTCATAGAAAATTATGATGATAGTCACAGCTTTACACTTTACAAAGTTAAAATATCATTTTTATTAATAATATATTATCTACATATAGTACAAGAAAGATGACTATAAAATCATTAGCCCACTTATAAACGCAAAGCTCTTCTCCATTCCTAACAAAGCCATACATTCTGATCGTCTTATCAAAATGCATGTTCCAACTCCTAGATACTTGTTTTAGTCCATAAATGGACCATTTAGCTTACATACTTTAGATTCATCTGAGGATATGAATTCTTCAGGTTGTATCATATACATCTCTTCTTTCAGTTTCCTATTAAAGAAGGTAGTTTTGATATTCATTTGTCAGATCTCAAAATCTAAGTGTGCCACTATCGCAAGCATAATCCAAATAGACTTGAGCATTGCCATAAGAGAGAATGTCTCGTCATAGTCAATACCATAATACTGACAGTATCTTTTGATAACTAGATGAATTTTATAGATCTCTACCTTCCTGTCTACTCCTCTTTTCTTCTTGAAAATCTATTTATACCCTATGGATTTAATCTCTTCGGATGGATCAACCAGTGTCCACACACCATTGATCTCCATGGACTTCATCTCGAATTTCATGGTATTAAGCTATTTTTGAGAATCAAACTTTTACATAGCATCCATGTAGGTGATCGAATCCTCGTCGTTCTCATCTAGTTCGACAGGATCGTCATTCCAGATCAAAAAATCATAGTATCTATCTGGTTGATACGATACTCTACCGTATCTCCTTAATGACATCTTTACAGGCTCTGGATTTGATTCTCCAATCAAATCTGATTCTATATGTGCTGGTATTTCTACCTCACGAACTTTACTAAATTTGATTTTGGTGGCATTAGTTCCTTCTCTAAAATTTTTTTTCTAAAAAGACTACCCTATTACTGATGAACACCTTTTGTTCTTCAGTGAGATAGAAGTAATACTCTTAATTTTTTTTAGGTACCTTACGAATAAGCATTTATCAGACCTAGGTCCAAGCTTGTCTATTTTAAATGCTTGACATAAGTCACACTCTCCTAAACCCTAAGGTGTGAGAGCATCGGTTTATGTCCTGACCATATCTCATATGGTGTTTTATTTACAGAGTTGCTCGGGATCTTGTTAAGTATGTAGCAGGTAGTTTCAAAAGTATATCTCTAAAAGGAGATTGATAAAGTCGCAAAGCCCATCATGGATCGAATCATGTCTTACAGTATTCAATTCATCCTTTCTGACATCTCATCATACTGTAGTATTCTAGGACGGGTCCATTGTGAGAGAATCCCATTCTCCTTTAGATATGTCAAAAAATCACTGATAAGGTATTCACCTCCTCAATCTAATCAAAAATTTTAATATTCTTTTCAGTTTGTTTTACTACTTCATTACGAAATCATTTGAATATTTCAAATGATTCGGATCTGTGCTTCATAAGGCAGATGTACCCATACCTCGATAGATCATCAGTAAATGTAATGAAGTAATAATATCTCCTTTGGTGCCTATGTTCATAGGTCTACATATATCAGTATGTACTAGACCTAGAACATCATTGACTTGCTCACCTTTTCTTAAAAGGTGACTTGATCATCTTATCAAGAAGACAGAATTCATAGGTCGGTAATGATTTATAATCATTAATTTTAAGGACATCCTCCTTGATTAATCTGTCTATCATATTCTTGTTCATATGACCTAGCCTACAATGTCAAAGATAGGAATCGCTGACATTATCTATCCTAGGATGTTTGTTCGATATGTACATTATACTAACAGACTGTAATAATAAGTATATGCCATATTTCAATTATCCACACATGATTTTAGTATCATTCATAATGAAATTGTTAGATGTATGACCTAGAAGCCAATATGGCTGACACATTGAGATATAGCTAGGATATAATTTTATACTTAATACATTGATTTGATCAATAAAAAGATAAATTATTTTTATTCAAGTGTGATGTGTTCTTGAATCATCCATAAAATTAATATTTCGATACATATTTTCAAAGTATCGAGAATTAGAGACATGTATTTAATTCTTAAATACTCCCGATCATAGTATCATCATGAGAACAGTGATCGATCTAGATAGACCGACACACAGATTACTTTCTTCAGGGTAGATGAGTCTCTGATTTACAGTGTAGAGATACTGAGCGACGAGTATGAGTAGTTGTTAGAGAACAACTAGTACTGAACGTGACCATACGAAAAATCACTTGGATTTCTACTCGATTGTTAGTGATTATCTCGATGCTGTAGTTGTGTGAATAGTTCTTTAACCTGCGATGGTATGACTACTTGCAGTGAGGCTGCTGGAGTGTGACTAACACATAAATATGTCACAATGAGCCCTTGTAGTGGATGTTGGCGATAGTTGGTCTACTATAGGAGTAGGATGCGCATCAAAATAGAATCTATCGATCTTGATAGAAAGGAGTAATCCTATGAGATTTGAGAGGCTAAATTCGAGAGTTTGTGGCCACAGCAGTGTGATTGTTGGAAAGAGTTTTCATAAGGATCACAATTGGACTTGA
>KE507006.1:20383-30469 GCA_000441515.1 Elaeis oleifera
AAAAAAAGAAGGATAAGAAAGAATTTAGTGAACAGAATTTCTATTCGTGCGACCAGAAAATTGGGTTCATGCTGAATTTTTCTTCTATTCACACTGGTCGTCAGCCTTGGGTTTGAATCACGCTATTCGTCGGTCTTTGAAGTTTGAATTCAAATCAAAAAAATATTCCTATTCATACGTTGAGAGCAGAAATCTGATCTTAGCATGCGAACAGATTTCTATTCTCATGCTGAGAACAGATATAAAGCCGACACACGCTCCTCCCTGAAAGAGAGACTGAAAATTTGAAAAAAATCAAAAAAGGTCTCCTTTGAAGCGGAGAATCTCATGGCTTCGTCCCCCATTTTTGAGTTGCTGGGCATGCATGCAAAGTAGAGGAGCCACATCTGCTACTCTCGCAAAGTTTTTTCAGCAACTTTGATCTATTTTCCACTGCATATCAAGGTATAACTCATAACTTGTTGAACAAAATTTTGAAACATGTTCTTCCTTTCCTGGGGATCCGACTTCAATCCTATTTTTGTCGGATATTTTTGCTTCAACTGATATCAGAGCCAGGTTTTAGATCTGAATACAAATAGAGTCTGGTCAGAAAAATCTAGTTCTGTTCATATTTTTTTTAGAATTTCAGATATGGATTTCGACCAGATTTTTTTTTATATGAAATCGAATCAGGTTCCATCCTGATTTCTAAAACATTTTGATCTGATTTTGATCAGATTTTCATGTATAAAATCGTGATCTGATGCTGTCCAGATTCATGTGAAAATTCAAATATGTTTTGATAGAGTTTTTATGGGAATTCAGATCTGTTTTTGGATCAGAGTTTTCTATGAATATTCAGATCTATTTTTGAGCAAATTTCTGTGGATATTCAGATCAAGTATTAACCAGATTTTGATGTGTATTCAGATCTGATTTTGAGCAGGTTGCTAAGGATATTCAGATCTAAATCTGATGATTTATATCTTGTATAAAAGTTAGATTCAAATCTAAAGTTTATGTAAAGTAATTTTTGATCTAATATGATTAGATATAATTTTATTTCTGTATTTGTACTTGTGCATGCCCAAAACTTATTCCACTGCACATGCTATCATGATTGGATCTGATATCAAATAATTCAGAACTAAAACTAATTGATTAAGGATTACATGTACTGCAAAGGTTGTCCTAGTACATGCTGATCAGTTTTGGAAAGATATTTTTAAAACTATTTTAATCATTATATTTAAATCCAAATTTTTGATCATGAATGGGTTTAGATTAGATCTAAAAAAAAGGGTTTTATGATTTAATTGATTGACATTTCTCATGCAATTTGGATCTGAAATTCAGATTTAATATTTGATAGGATCTATTTTACATTAGATGTAATTAATCTAGTTATGTATGTGTAATATGTGTAATTATTAGTAGCCTAGTACTCTTTGAAATTCATAGTAAAGGCCATTCTGCTATAGAGGACTATGGTGAAAGGGGTACATGTATGAATCAAAAAGAAGAATCGCAAAAATAATTTATTTTATCTTGCATTAAATGCATGTTAATAAATCTGAATTTTTTTGTTACATATGATGTTCTTCATTTAGATCTAAATTTATCATTATATATGAGATGTATGGATGTTATTTAGACCTAATTTATTCATGTTTAATTGTTGGATTTTGATCTAAAAATTAGTTTTAAGATCTGTTACTTATGCTTAAACATTAATTTTGGCAATGGGTTAACTCGAATCTGATCTTTTGACTAGGTTAGACTTGGGGTCTAAAATCAAATACATAATAGAGAAAACCTTACTGAGCAATTGATCAAATCTATCTAAGAGTTGATTAAGATTAGGTCAAAATTACTCTAGATCAAACATAATAGTTATAGTTGATCAAGTTCATATTTTGATTATACTAAATGGACTTGATTATGGCTCAATGGTCGAGCCCGAATCCTTAGGCTAATCAAATCAAAATTAATAAACAATAGGTGTCTAAGACAAATGGTTGAAAGGGGTTTTTAATTGGGACTGTTCTCTTTCTTGATCAGTGATGGTGTCTAAGGAAGAATGAGGACCCTCCGTCGATCTTCACTTATCTGATCAATATGGTCAATCAATTTTTGATTAGGTCGCTTAGTGATTTGAGTTCACCCATGCTATCTAGATTAGTTAGTCAGACTAATTAAGGTGTCCTTGGACTAGCTTAGTCTCTTGTCCTCTTCAAAGACTTAGTGAAGTCGGTGGGAGTATTTTTTAATTGCTGGTTGATTTCATGATTCTTTTGTATATAAATAATCATCATCATATCTTAAATCTTCTAAATTATTAGGTCCTTAAAATGACATAGTTATGAAGATAATAAGTTCATAGCCTCCCATTAAGGTAGATGATAATAGATCCAATAGTTTAGACAAATATTGGAAGCATCACATGCCTGGTGTTTATCTGGATATTAGAATTGTCATCCATGATATGATGACCTTGTTGTGCCTTTCAGATGGGTGGTAGGTTGGCCGAGCCACACTCGGACCTGATCATTCATTAGTTAGATGCACTGGATATGGTCATGTTAATGTTTGGACCTAATCAGAACTTTTAGTGGAGGCACCACACACCTGCTGAAGAGGAGCCCAGGGTAAAATATTTTACTAAAAATTATTTGAAGAAATAATTGATTAAGAACCTACCTATAGATGCACATAGTTTGGCTGAGCCACACTCGGACCCATATGCAGTCTATGTAGATTCTAATGCCCACTAAGGAATCAAATAAATTTTTCAAATTAGAGGTAGAGGCTACCAATTCATATAAAATAGTGGGAGGAATCTTTAGACTAAAGTTCAAATCTTTAGGATTATATAATTCATATATTTAATAGTTTTTGTGTTTTCTTGTATAGTAATGGTTAATACTCTATCGCTCTGCTCACTGTTAGACAGTAATAAGCTAACGGAATCTAACTTCGATAGCTAGTATCGAAAGTTAAAATTATTTTAGATCATGAAAGGATTCTATATATCTTTACAGATCCTACACCTGAAGAACCTACTACGAACGCACGTGGTATGGTCAGAGATGCTTATTAGAAGTGGCTCAATGATCGTACGATAATACATTGCATTATGAGGACAGCAATAAATGATGAATTTAGTCATAAATTTGAGGACGCACAATCAAAGAAAATACTTTAATTATTGAATGAGTCCTTCGGCATCCCTGAAGATGCTAAGAGACATAAAATCTCTTGTGCAGTGTTGAATGTCCGGATGCGAGAAGGGGCATCGGTTATGAATCATGTATTGTACATGATTGAATAGATTGAACATCTGAGCAAACTTGACTTTCTATTGCACGAATAGTTAGGCAAGGATGCTATTCTAAACTCATTCTCTAAATCCTACCTACCTTCTTAAGTCATTATAGAATGATCAAGTCTACAGTGAATTACCATGGTTTGTTGGGATTACTGCAAACTTTTGAGAAGAACAATCAGCTCTATAAGGAGTTGGTCAATTTGGTAGGTAGGTCCTCTACAGGGTGTCAATCTTCTAAAAGAGAAAAAAAGAAAAGGTGCAGAAGTCTCGTGCTGTAGCTCCTAAGCCTAAGCAGACCAAGAAGTCCAAGGCAAATCAGAGTCAGACAAAATGCTTCTTTGTAAGAAGCTGGATCATTGGAAGAGGGATTGTCTTGAATATCTTGCTTTCCTTGACCCGAATAGGCCTAAAAGAGAAATAAGCAATTGGTTGCTGTCAAGGCACCTATATGATAACTCTTGAAATTTCTCTATTTTTGATATTACTATCTGAGTATAAGATACTGGAAGTCCAACTAATATTTGTAATTCGTTGCAGAGACTTCAGATCAGTAGAAAGTTCGAAAATGGCCAGCAATTTCTGAATGTTGGGATGAAAGTTTGTTCTAGTTCTAGCCTTAAGAACAGTTCGGCTCATTTTCAATTCAAAATTATCATTTTAAATGATTGTCATGAAGGAAAAAAATTTATTTCTCGCAGATAACCAGGGTTGCATATAAAAATTTTCTAAAAATCTATATGAAAAAGATCAAATCCTTACCTGAATTGTAGTAGAATTGGAGATCAAATCTCCAGAATCTGGATTCAACCTTTGCGTAGGCTTGGAACTGCAGGCACTCTACTTCGCGCGCACGTCAGACAACACAGAAAAGTAGGATGAATCTCCTGATCAAAGCACCTTTGCAAAGCAACTAAAGGAGGGAGAAGAGATGTTTGTGTGACGCCTCACACCAGCAAAGGAGACGCCCAAGGATGGCCCACATCAAGAGGAAGAGGGGGCAGCAAGGTGGAGAAGACACCAAGAATGGGACACCCACAAGCCACGCCTCTTTCTCTCTTTCTCTCTTCTCTCAATCTGATTTCTTTGCTATCTCTTATGCATCCATAGGTAGAGACCCTCTCTATTTATAGATGATTTTATGATCCAATAAGTATAGGACTCCTAATTCAAACAAGCTTTGAATCAGTCCACTACTTATGAAAGGACTCCTACATGAGAAAGGATTGCCACCATATATGGCACCCACAATGCATCCACTCCCACACCCATATGGGATGCCCACAACCAGCACCATACCAGGTGCTGGTCGGCCAAGGAGTGAGGGAGTCCCAATGTAAGTAGGACTCCAAGAATTTTATCCAAAAAGGATCCAATTCGAATCTAATTCGAAGCTGGTTCGAAATAATTTTGAAAGGCTGTCAATCCTAAACTCTTTAAGACTTTAGGACTAAGTCTAACTTAAAATTTTGAATTCAATTAAGTTTAATTAATTTAGATCTAATCTAAAATTAATTAACACTTAAATCCAATCTCTTATAGGCTTTTTGGATCATAGATCAAGAACTGTTCATCCTCGGGATTGAACCTGAACCTCAAGTGTAGTGCTAGCTAGACATAGTCAACTCTTCAATCTTATTTGATCTATAACTTAATTTTAATTAAGTCAAGTACTTCCAAATTGGATGTATAAATATAGGTTAATACTTTTCTATGTTGTCTGATTTATGTGTGTGACTCCATAGGTTCAAATACTAAGCCGGTAGCATAGAAATCGATTCCTGTACTAATCGAAGCTGTCATCTAGCAATAGCTTTCGATGTCTGGATAAGTTGAATTATTGTAAAGAAATATTTCAAAACCTATGCATATGGTTACTGCATAATTCATCCTTTTGACCCTGAATGCTCTAGGATGATCTCAGGTTAACTGTCAACCCAGAGTATTTCATCTATATTGTATTTCAACCTTTCAAATCTATCTCATGGATTATCCTGATTAAGATTTATTAATTAAATATAGTGATACATCAGCTCCTATAATTTAGAGGGTCAATCCCATCTTGATCCACACACAGACTTCGCAAGCACTTGATTGTACCTCGTAGCCTTCTGTCACTGCATCAGAAATCCAGATAATCCAACACTAAAGTACAGGAGTTGCTTACAAGTCACTATGGTGATCTCAGGTTTGAGGAATACTTATGCCCATATACTTCGTGAACAGCTCTTGACAGTAGAATACTCAGCAGGTGAGTCACCTATTCGGTGACAATGTACTCCTACATCTCATCTGTATGCCATACCAGTGTCACCACACTCTTTGGTTAAGAGGACAACCAATCCATATGGCATACAACGATCTCCACTCGATAAACATCATCATTCTATAATGATGTATCATTTGATGACGAACATATTTAAAACTATACGATAAATTCTCTCTTAATCGTTCACTAACATAGTTTTAAAAATTTTATCACAACATAAAAAAATGTAACATTGTGATAAAAATATCAAATAATTTTATTTATTTATCAATAATTTATATACAAAGAGAAACCAATCATCACACGATTGATTTTAGGATAATTTCCAACAACTTCTACTTGGACTAAAGTCAATCGGAGCAGTATCTTATATCCGTCTTCCATTTGAAGTCATCGAACTCTTTGATTCTGAGAGCTTTAGTAAAAGGGTCGGCTAAGTTCTCTTTTTCGTCGATCTTCTGAAGCTCGACGTCATCTCGGTTGACGATCTCTCGTATCAGATGATAGTGGTGCAGAATATGCTTGGTGTGCTGGTGTGACTTTGGTTCTTTCACCTCAGCTATGGTACGACAGCTGTCATAATACAGCAGGGCAGGACCATCAATAAAAGGTGTAACTCCCAGCTCGATGATGAATTTCACAATCACATCGCCTCCTTTGCAGCGTCCAATACAGCATTGTATTCTACTTCGCATACAGAATCGATCACAGTATGTTGCTTGAAACTCTTCCAGCAAATAGCTCCTCCATTCAAGATAAATACGTAGCCCGACATGCTTCTGCTGTCATCACAATCTGACTGAAAACTTAATTAGTATATCTCACAAGTTTTAGGTCAGTGTCTCCATAGATAAGCATTGGTCTTTAGTATTTCTTAAATATTTAAGGATTGCCTTCACAACCTTCCAATGGTTCTCACCCAGATCAGACGGTACTCACTATTCCTAGTGAATAGGCCACATCCGATCTCATATACATCATGACATACATGATAGATCTCCTTGCCGAAACATATGGTATTCTACTCATATGCTCTCTCTCCTCAGGGATTGTCAGATAATCTTTCTTGGAGAGAGTAATTTCATGGCCTATCGAAAGATAGCCTCTCTTAAAATTATCTATGTTGAATCACTTCAACATAGTATCGATGTATGTGGATTGGAACAATCCAAGCAACCTTCTAAATCTATCCCTATAGATCTTCATCCCTAGGATGTAGGATGCTTCTCCCAAATTCTTCATGGAGAACTGTAATGATAACAACAGCTTCACACTCTGTAAAATCAAAATATCATTTCCTAATAATAGTACGTCATCCATATACAGTACAAGAAAGATGATAACAAAATCGGTAGCCCACTTGTAGATGCAAGACTTTTCTCTGTTCCTAACGAAGCCATATATTTTGACCAGCTTATCAAAATGCATGTTCCAACACCTAGACACCTACTTAAGTTCATAAATAGACCTATTCAGCTTGCATACTTTTGACTTGTCTGTGATGTGAACCCTTCAGGCTGTATCATATACACCTCTTCCTTCAGCTCCCGGTTAAAGAAAGCAGTTTTGATATTCATTTGTCAGATTTCATAATCTAAGTGTGCAACTATAGCAAGCATAATTCGGATGGACTTGAGCATTGCCACAGGAGAGAACGTCTTATTATAGTCAATACCATAATACTGACGGTAATTCTTGGCAACTAAACAGGCTTTATAGGTCTCTACCTTCCTATCCGCTCCTCTTTTCCTCTTGAAAATCTATTTACACCCTATGAATTTTATCTCTTCGGATGGATCAACTAGTGTCCATACACCATTGATCTCTATGGACTCCATCTAAAACTTTATGGTCTCAAGCCATTTTTGAGAGTCGGGCCTTTGCATGGCTTCCATATAGGTGATCGGATCCTCATTGTTCTCATCAAGTTCAATGGGATCACCGTTCTGGATCAAAAATCATTGTATTTGTCCAGCTGATGCAATATTCTACCGGATCTCCTTCATAGTGCCTCTACTGGCTTTGGATTCGATTCTCAAATCAAATCTAATTCTGTGTGTATTGGTCTTTCACCTCTTAAACTTCATCAAGTTCAATTTTACAGGTATTAGCTCCTTCTCTAAGAAACTCCTTTTTCAAAAAGACTGTCCTGCTATTGACAAATACTTTTGTTCTGTAGCGAGGTAGAAGTAATATCCTTTAGTTTCTTTGGGTATCTTATGAATAAGCATCTATCGGACTTAGGTTCAAGCTTATCTTCTTTAAACACTTGACATAAGCTGGACACCTCCAGATTCTAAGATGTGAGAGCATCGACTTATGCCCATTCCATATCTTATATGGAGTTTTATCGACAGACTTGCTCAACATCTTATTCAAAATGTAGCAGATAGTTCTAGAGCATATCCCCAAAAGGAGATTGGCTGTCTCATAAAGTCCATCATGGATCGGATCATATCTAATAAGATTCGATTCCTCCTTTCAGACACCTCGTTATATTGTGGTGTTCCTGAGGGGTCCACTATGAGAGAATCCCATTCTCTTCTAGCTATGTCAGGAAGTCACTGATGAGGTATTCACCTCCTTGATCTGACCGAAGGGTCTTAATACTCTTCTCAGTCTGTTTCTCTCCTTCATTATGGAATCGTTTGAATATTTCAAATGATTCTGACTTATACTTCATAAGATAGACATACCCATACCTCGATAGGTCATTTGTAAACATAATGAAGTAGTAGTATTCTTCTCTGGCACTTATGTTCATGGATCCGCATACATCAATGTGTATTAGACCTAGAACATCATTGGCTCTTTCATCTTTTTTCTTAAAAAGTGACTTAATCATCTTATCAAGTAGACAGGTTTCATAGATAGGTAATGATTCATAATTATCTATTTCAAAGATACGTTCCTTGATCCACCTGTCAATCCTATTCTTGTTCACATGACCAAGCCTACAATGCCAAAGGTAGGATTCACTGACATTATCTAATTTAGAACGTTTATTGACTGTGTACATTATACTTACAGACCATGATATTATGTATATATCATGTCTTAATTATCCATGCATAATTGCAGTATTATTTATAATGATATCATAAAAATCATCCTTTATTATAAATTTAAACCAAGTTTGGCCAAAAGATCTACAAATATGATATTCATCAAAAAAGAAGGACAATAATAACAATCATCTAACATGACACTATTAGATTCGAAGATAAGCTGCAAGGTTCTCAAGGTCAGAACTGAAACAAGACTTCCATCTCCAACGTTCAGGAGCTGCTCGCCCTCTCGAAACTTCTTACTTACTTGCAGTCCCAACAATGAATTGTATATATTAATCAAATTTTTAATATCCAATATCCAGAGAGTAGTATCACAAACAGAAAAATTATAAGGAGTTATCATATAAGTACCTTATGAAGCAATCGTTTACTTCTTTCTCTTGTTCTTTAACCTGTTCGAGTCAAGAGTGGCTATGTAAGCAAGATATTTTTTTTCAATGATTCAGCTTCTTGCAAAAGAAGCATTCTGTCTGGTTCTTGTCAACTTCTGACGTTTTGCTCTACTTAAGATCGACGGTATGAGATTTCTGTACCTTTTTTTCTTTCTCTCCTAAAGATCGACAACCTACAGATGTACCTCCCACTATATTCACCAGCTTCTTCTGGAGCTAGTGGTCATTCTCAAAAGTTTGTAGTAATCCTAGCAAACCATGGTAGTTCACTGTAGGCTTCATCATTCTGTAATGACTGAGAAATGATAAGTAGGATTTGATAGCGAATTGAGGATAGCATTCTTGCCTAACTGTTCATGCAACGAAAGTCAAGTTTGCTCAGATGTTCAATCTAGTAGAAATTGTGTCCTAAAATCAATCATATGACGATTGAGTTCTTCTTTGTATATGAATTATTGATTATTGAATAGAAGTTATTCTGATATTTTTATCATAAATAACATCTTTTTAAACTCTTGTACTATGATGAAGTCCTTAGAACTATACTAGTATGCGATAAAGAGATGATTTATCGTATAATTCTTAAACATATTCAAGATCAAATGATACGTCATTATGAAATGATGATGTTTATCTAGTGGAGATCGTTGTATGTCATATAGGTTGGTTATTCTCTTAACCAAAGAGTGTGGTGATATTGGTATGACATACAGGTGAGATGTAAGAGTACGTCGTCACTAAACAAGTGACTCATCGCTGAGCATTCTGCTGTCAAGAGCTACTCGCGAAGCACATGGGTATAAGTATCCTTCAGACCTGAGATCACCATAGTAACTTTTAAGTAACTCACTGTGCTTTGATGCCGGACTATCTGAATTTCTAATGCAGTGATGAAAGGCTATTAGGTACAGTCAAGTACTTGCAAAATCTATGTGTGGATCAAAATAGAATTGACCCCTCTGGATTATTGAAGTTGATGTATCGCTGTATTTAATTTAGCAAAACCTTGGCTAGGATAATCCATGAGATGAATTGAAAGGTTGAAAT
>KE507007.1:0-22327 GCA_000441515.1 Elaeis oleifera
ATTTGAAAGAATAAAAATTTATATAAATTAATAATAATGTAGGAATATGTCTCAAATACTTAAATTTTATTACTGATCAAATTATATTATAATATTTTTAATAAAATAAAATATATCAAAATTTGTTAAATCTAAATCCTCCTCTCCAAGCATCTCGTCATCACCAGGAGGGTTGGAGCAAGAGCTGGAGGGGCTGGAGCTAAAACACTGGCCAACATATCCTGAATGTTCAAAAAATCAGCTTCAAGATGAGCGAAGAGCTATGTCACTATAGCAGACATGATGCTCTGTAGCTGAGATACGTACTTTTAGTCTGAGACGCATGCTCCTGAGCCTAAGCTGGCTGCGCCAAGACCTCGTCAAGCTGCTCCCAGCTGATGATCTCGAAAGCGTGCGAGGAGATGCTCGCCTCAAACCAGTAGCTCGTCGACGTATGTCGGAGCCTGCAATAAATCCTCCCAGAGTGCTCAGGTCCCAGGACCTGAGACAGATTGTCATAGGGGTCAGAGGTGTCCATGTCCTCACTCACAAGCACATCTAACTGCTCCTGTAATTGCAAATTCAAATAAATCTCATAAAAATGGTATAATACTAATCATACTCTAGTTATTACTTGTAAAATTCTCCCGATCGTGGCGTTCATTGGCCTGCCCTTCTTGCCTGTACGACTGGATTGGAAGATGATGCTACGGGTGGGCATCACCCCTCTCTCATCAGCTATAACAATCAATCAGCTTATTAGAAATATATAAAAAATAATAATTTAATATAAACTAAGGATCGAAATTCATTACCTCTCTGTGCACACAACTGACCATAGACTCACGGTCGAGAGTGTACATGTACTCCTTAGCAGCCTGATTCTCTCGATTCTGACGGGAGGCAGTCTAAAAAGTATTTAAATTATATAAGTTAAAATCAAATATAATTATCAGTATAATAAAAAATTCATAAGTTATAAATTAAATCTGAAACTTCTGGCTCCTCCAATGCTTGACCATCCCCTCCCACTGACTTAGGGGACAGTCCTGGATCCAAAGATCAAGCTCCTCCTCGGTGTCCTACGGTGCTCTAACCACCCTCTATGGAGCTTGATCTTGTAGTTCTGATACAACTCCCCAATCTTCTACAATCAGACATCTCGAGCCTTCTCATGATTTGAAAAGTCATACCTCCTCTGCACAAAGTTATCAGAAGTCAGTTACAAAATTATTCTAATCAAACATAGTGTAAACATATCACATGCATATATATAATTAAGATACACTTACCCAAATCTCCTTCCACATCCGATCCTTGACACCAGCATCCATCAATCGTCAGTCTACGAGTAGTACAAAAATGATGTAGGACTGCCTCACAAGCACTCTAAAAAAGGAATACATCTCTCGTGCAGTCTCCTCTACTGACCTCCCCTCCTGATCATACTCCACCATGACCTGATGCTGGCAGTTCCACACATATGGTATGCGTGTGGGACCATAAAATATCCTACTGGATGATGCATCTGCAATGAAAATATATTATAAATATATAAGAGTACACAATAACTATATAAAAAATAAATAAACAAATAATTGACACAATAAAACCTACTCCCATTAGGATCGTGCAATGTAGATGCCGATGGAGCCTCATCGGTGGATGGAGTATATGTCGAAGATGTGGCTGCTGGTGGAGGCTCAGATGCCAGTGGTGCCTGCAAAGTCAAAGCCGATGTGGAGGTGGATGGAGTATACTCTGGTAGTGGCTCAGATGCGGAGCTCCGTATAGCCCACCGAGGGGAGGAGGTGAAAGCTAGATGGTGTTTCAGTGCCATCGTGACCTGCAACGTTAATGAACATTAACCAATATAACATATTATTGAATAATAATATTAGTAGAGCATCAATAAATAAACACTAACGTTTATACCAAGATGTTGAACTCATCGCTTAGTGGCATCTACAATATAGACATCACCATCGCTCCTGACAAATGTATCTGGGACCTCACAACACTAGGTAAGTTTTATCCTAGAGGAATACTTCGTATGCATGGTCTAACATCGTCATCAATCTTGATATCACCAAAGATATGCCTAGGCACCATCCTCACAACAACACCCCATTGAGGCTCCAAGGGATCATTAACGTAAAGACTTGACTAGCTTGAGAGGCAAGTATATACGGTTCTTCAGTACAGACATGGTGTTGCATGTTAATGAGAGTAAAATCGTACTCATCAGTCTTCATCCCTGACTGAGATAAGGTGTCAAACCAATAGCATTTCATCAATACAACCCTCTTTTTAGAATAATAGTCCAAGATGACTATCTTCTCCATAACTTCATAATAGTTCAGATCCTTCGTATGATACTGTGAATCCCTTGAGCTAGCATAACACCTAGTGGTGGTGCTTAACATTATGCCACTATTTTGTGTTGCCATATTTATAAACCGACTGTGAATATTGAATCTGTAGCTATTAATGACGAGCTGTTTGTACTCACCTATGGTACAATTAGGTCTCATTGAAAAAGATGCACTTCAGGGCTCACATCATCGAGCGATAATCTTCGCACCTAAGAAGATGATACCTAATTAGTAAATATGTTCAAATAAAGTATACAAGATAGGAATATATACTCACTTACATGATCTTTGAACCACTTAGAGAACTCTTTGCTGTGTATTTTCTATTTTTTTCGCATACTTAGAGCTCCATATTTTACTCTTATGACCTTCTTGTATTTGCTACATGCATAAAGAATAAATTTACGTGTAATAGGATATTTTCTTCTAAATAATAAGAAATAAATAAGGTTGAGTGACTCACCTTATGTACGGCTCAATGATATTACAATAGAACAGCACATAGCGGTGCGCCTTATTCCTTCCTCAAGGCTCAAATCAGTGAGGCGGTATGAAGTAGGAAGTCCATCTGACTGTGGAATGAACTCAAATGCAAGCTCAATTAGCTCATACTGATGATCTTGATTCCTCATTGGCCGGTTACAATGTATCTCAAGCTTGTTTACGTACATAGTATAAAAATTCATATACTCTTAACCCAAATAACCTTCTGCTATGGATCTTTTTGGATGATTCATATTTCTTACATAAGATTTTAGCATTTAAATATTCCTCTCAATGGGATACATCCATCGATAAAATACTGGACCTCCAAATGCAACTTCTCCCATAAGGTGCATGGTGAGATGTATCATAACTATGAAAAATGATGGTGAAAATATCTTTTTCAGATCACATAATATAGTCACCGCCCTTGCCTTCATTTTCTTCACATCTTTCTTAAGTAACCTCTTCATATAAATATCTCTATAGAAATTACAAAGACGAATAACAGCCATTCTCATATTTTTTGGCAATACACGGTGAATAGCTATTGGGATCAACTCCTGCATCAACACATGGTAATCATGAGTTTTCAATCCATCAAATTTGACATCCTTACTATTCACATACTTTGATATATTGTTTGAGTACCTATCTGGGACCTTTATATTCTCCAACACACGAAGAAATATGGACCGCTCAGAGGCATTCATAACATAGCATGCATGAGGCAGCCTCCACTATTCTCCCCCTACCAACTCCAGGTGGAGTGATCTAATACCCCATTCTTTCAAGTCAAACCAAAATTCAAGTCATCTTTGGTCTTATCCTTGATGTTCAAGATCATTGCCAATAGGAGCCCGCACACATTCTTTTCAATGTGCATGACATCTAAGCAGTGGCGCAATAAGTTTATCTTCCAATATAGTAAGTCAAAAAATATATCTTTTTTTCTCTAATTAAAGTGTGTGTCATCCATCTTTGATCAACACTTCTTCTTCTTACCATCAATCGGATCATCTTTCTCAAATTCAACATTAAGATAATCCAATTCTCTCAATACCTCACTGCCAGACATCCAGCTAGGTACCTCACCTTCTTCAATAGTGCTATCGAAGGAACGTGCATCCCTTTTGTAGGGATTGTTTTGACAAAGAAAATATTGATGCTCCATAAAGTTAAAGCTCCTCCGATGTGTCAATCTTTTAGATCAAATATTTTTTCACAAATTGGACATGCTAGCTCACCTTTCGCGCTCCAACCCGATATTAGGGTATAAGCTGGAAAGTCGTTTATTATTCACATAAGCGCCACGTGCATGGAGAATGACTCATTTATCAAAGCATCAAAAGTTGAAACATCTTAAATGCTCCACAACTATTTTAGCTCGATAATAAGAGGCTGTAAATAGACATCAATGTCATTTTCTACCTCCATCGGTCCAGAAATGAGCACTGTCATGAAAGTGAAGAGTTTCTTCATACACATACATGGTAGGAGATTATAAAGATGATTAAACACTGGCCATACACTGTGATTAGTATTCATGTGCTAGAATGGGTTGAAACCATCGCATGATAAGCCCAACCTCACATTGCGTATCTCTTGTGCGAAATTGAGATGTATTTCATTAAACTTCTTTCATGCCTATCCATCGGTTGGATGCTTCAAGGCATCATCTTTTATTCGCTCTTCTTCATGCCATCTCATGTCCTTCAATGTCCTTGCCGACATAAATAACTTTTATAATCTCGGTATCAAAGAAAAGTGCCATATCAACTTTTGAGGTACACGGATCGATGTGCCATCTTTATTCTATTTTCATCTTGATATACCTCACCTTCCGTACTCATTTTGGTTGGCATCTCCCTCCCAATAGAGCATGCAATCATTAGGGCATGCATGTATCTTGATGTAAGTAAAGCCCAACTATTCAATAATCTTCGATGCCTCATAATTATTCTTTAAGATTTATGCATTGTCTGAAAGAATGTCTCCCAAAAGCTCTAGTATATAATTCACTCTATTATTACTGAACCTATTGGAGTATTTTATATGATACTATCAGATTAAGAACTCAAGCTTCACTATCTTTTTACACTCGAGATATAATAGAACATTAACATCCTCCATCAACTTACGAATCTTCTCCACATCCTCACTATTTGTCATTCACCTACCACAGGATCAAGCATGGACATAGATGCATCGTTATTATAGCCAACAAATGAAAAGATATCACGAACCATTTATTTCACTCCCCTACATGTTGATTGCCTCCTTGCAGCCTGCACTCAGCATGTTGATCCCAACAAATTTCATAATCGGATTTAAAATCATAAATAGTGAGGTGATCATTTACATCTTGATGAGGTAGCCAAGACCCACCTATACACTTCTTACAAGGACATTAGATAAGTCTATGGTCTCTAAATTTCTCTACAGCAAAATCAAGAAACTTTAGAAATCCAGCCTCATATTCTGACGAGTCTACTTAATTTCATCTATCCCTTATCCATTATAAAAATGATGATACTGCAATTAAATCATATGTGAAAATGAGATACAACACAATAACATCAAGATAATTACCTATAGAATTAATTATAATTCTCAAACTGTCCAAACTAGACAACCAATTGATCAATGTACATAATTCTTCCATCCGTACAAAATTATATAAATGTATGAATGCCATAGAATATATATATTAATAAAAGATGGGTCAATGGTTCTATGCACGATCTAGAACCTACCGTAAAATGGCACGGCCTATAACCCACCGGCATGATCTAGAACCCAACAATCCAGAACCTGCCGGCATGGCCCAGAAATATGAGATTATTACATAAGTAATAAAATTATTATTTATATTAAATATCATTTTCAGATACTAATGCATTATAAAAAAAATGTTATTTGCATTAAACATCATTACATACCAATGCATTATAAATAAATATTTGAAGAAACAAAAATATATTAAATATTATTTTCAGATATGCAATAAATATATCCTATCACCAACTAATAGGTAAAGATAGGTCTTATCCCATTCAAGAATTACAGTAATTCTATAGGTTCATTATAGTAATCAAACGATATGCAACAGAGAATGAAAGAAATTTCAGCAGTATTTCTCTTTAGTTCTCCCGTGTAGGGAGAATAATAGATAAATACTGTTCGAAATTTTTTAAAATTCTGAGCATACCATTTGATTACTATAATTATCTATAAAATTATTTATAATTTTAAACTATCCAAATTGGACAATCAATTGATCATTGTATATAATTCTCTCATCTGTACAAAAATATATAAATGTATAGATGCTGTAGATTATGTATACTAATCAATTGACAAGTCTATCATTATGCAATGCAACAAGCAAAAGCAATTGGGACTAAACAGTAACCCAAAAAATTTATGCAATAAATTCTACAACAAGAATTACATTAATTCTAAAATAAAAGGAGGCTCAGATTCACTATGTAATCATGCATTACAACATTACTTTGGTATCCGCTACAAGTAAACCAAATCGGCTACGAATGATTGCCCGCTAAATAGCCGTAGGCCATTCAAGATCACCTTGCCGTTTGGAGTTATTAAAATATTTACAGAAGAAGAGAAAAAATAAGAGAAAAATATCACTAAAATAATGTTAAGAATTAACCATTTTCATCCGAAATCATCACAGCCTCTTTATAAAAAAAAATACTTTTCATAAAGTGGCACAGTCCAGAACCCACCGACACGGTCCAGATCCCACTGGCACAGTCCAGAACCCGATGGTCTAGAACCCACTGGCACAGTCCAAAATCCATCAGCCCAGCTTAGAATCCGATGGCTCAGAACCCACCAACATGGTCCAAAATCTGTCGGCATGGCCTACAGCCGTCGGCAAGGCCCAGAACCCAGCAACGATGATTTTTTAAATATTATTATGACATAATTATAAATATAATTATAAAATAATATATAAAAGGGAGGCTCAAATTTACTATTTAATCATGTATTGCAATGTTACTTTGGTATCCACTACAAGTAAACCAAATCGGCTGCAAATGGTTGCCCGCTAAATAGCCACAGGCCATCCAAGATCACATTGCTATTCGAAATTATTAAAATATTTATAGAAGAAGAAAAAAAATAAAAGAAAATATCACTAAAATCATGCTAAAATTAATCATTTTTCGTCCGAAATCATCACAGTCTCTTTATAAAAAAAGAAAGAAAAAATATATATTTTCATAAAGTGGCACAGCGCAGAATCCAATGGCCCAGAACCCGCTGGCATAGCTCAGAAATCGATGGCCTGGAACCTATTGGCACAACCCAAACCTGCTAGCCCAACCCAGAACCCACCAGCCCGGTCTAGAATTCGATGACCTGGAATCCGTCGGTCTGGTTCAAAACCCACTGGCATGGCCCAAAATCTGCTGATACAGTCTAGAACCTGCCGGCCCAGCCCAGAACCCATCGGCATGATTCAGAACCAGTCGACACAGTCCAGATCCGACGGCATGGCCCACAGCTGCCGGTAAGGCCCAAAACCTGCTAACGACGATTTTTTTAAATATTATTATGACATAATTATTATGATATAATTATTATGACATAATTATTATTAATATTATTATTATATAATTATAATATAATTATAAAATAATATGACATAAAATAAAATAAATAAATAAAATCATACCTGCAGCTGCGGGAGGGGGTCACATAAAGCTATGGGAGTCACCGGCAGCGGTGCTAGAGGAAGGGGGCGATGGTAGGGCATGATGCAGAGCCAAAGGGGCCAGGGCCAAAGGTGGCCGAGGCCGAGGGAGGTAAGGTGCGGGGGCCAAAGGGGCCGACGGCGAGGCTGAGGGAAGAGGGAGGTGAGGCCGAGGAAGAGGGTGGCGGGTCGGGGATGGCCAAGGTCGAGGGAGGCGGGGCCGAGGGAAGAGGGAGGTAGGGCTGGGGTCGAGGGAGGCGGGGCTGGGGAAGGTTGGGGCCAAAGGAGGTGGGGCTGGGGGAAAGGGAGGCGGGGCCAAGAGAGGCTGGGGAAGAGGGAGGCGGGGCGCAGGGCCGAGGGAGATCAGGGAAGAGGGAGCCAACGGCGACGCTAGAGGGAGGGGCGGCAGTGGGGTAAGTCAATGGTGGAGAGGGTAGGGCTTGGGTAAAGAGGAGAGAGAAAGAAAGGAGGAAAACTAGAACGTCGGTATGAATGAAGAAATGGGGACGGAAGCTGGAAAAAAGACCTAACTTATGACAATGGTTTTAAAAACCGCTGCCATATACCAACTATTGTAGCGGTTATGCATAACCGCTTCCATACATAACCTATGGCAGCGTATGCATAACTGCTGCAATAGACATATGGCAGCAGTTATGAATAACCACTGCTATAGGTAGAATATAAATTTTATATTTTTTTCAGAATATGATATAATTTAAAATTTAAAATCTCTCTTTACCATTCATTATCTAAGTAATTATTGTTAGAGTGTCGTCGCAAAAGATCGTCTCGATTCGATAGCCCTACCTATGTCGATCAATAAAATTCGATTTCGACGGCCACGAATGACCGCATAATGATTTAATAGAGGCCATCGATAGGTTCAAAAATTTACAACGATGATCTCGATGATGTTTGTATTATACTAGCAAAATTTTATTTCAATCGGACATCATTATCATGATCAATTTAGTACGAAATGATTTCGACAGTTAAATAAAAAATGAGTGATCAAAAGGCCAAACGACGTCTAATTATGAGATGATTTTTTAGATAAATGATCTTCACTGCTATTTTAATAGTTTGTATGGTGATGATTATAAAATTCAAATCGTGCATATATGAACAATCCAAAATTATATGTCTCTTGATATACATTCTTAAAGTCCTTAAGTAATTATGCTTGTGCTTTTCTAAAATCTGCTTAATGTGGACGGTTCATGTAGGCACGATTTGGATTTTATGATCATCACCACATAAATAATTAAAGTAGTAGTAAAATTATTTATCTAAAAATCATCTTTAATCGGATGCCGTTTGGCCTTTTCATCTCTCATTTTTTATTTAACAGTCGAAATTATTTCGTACTAAATTGATCATGATAATGAAGTCTAATTGAAGTAAAATTTTAATAGTATGCTACAAACATCATCAAGATCATCTTTGCAAATTTTCAGATCTATCAGTGATCTCTATCTACCAGATCATCATGCAACTATTCATGATTATCGAAATCAAATTTTATTAATCGACATAGCCAGGGCTATTGGATCGAGGCGGTCTTTTGTGACTACACTCTAACGATAATTATTTAGAGAATGAACAGTAAAGATGAATTTTAAATTTAAATTATATCATATTTGAAGAAAATATAAAAAAATTTATATTCCGCCTATATAGCAGCGATTGCATGAAACCACTGCTATAATCAGTTATAACAACAATTATTATTAACCACTGTCATAGGTTTAACCTATAGTAGTGGTTACACTTAACTACTGCCATATGTCGGAGATATGGCAGCGGTTACTATAACCACTGCCATATATCGAATCTATAGAAGTGGTTACACATAATTGCTACTATAGGTCAAACTTATAGCAGTAATTATTTATAACCGCTACTATATCTTCAATCTATGGCTGCAGTTAGTCAACCGCTGCAATATATAAAACCTATTGTAACGATTATTTGTAACCGCTGCCGTAGGTCGGGACTTTGGCCACAGTTACATTTAACTGCTGCCATAGGTCAGGCATATGGCAGCGGTTACTTATAACCACTGTCATATATTCAACATATAGCAACGGTTATGAATAACCGCTGCTATACTTGCTAGGGCAGCGATTTTGAACTGCTGCCATAGTAAGCACTGCCATAGGCCTATTCTGTAGTAATGGAGGCTCAAAATCTAAAATAGAGGAGATTGGATGAAGCCGAGTTGAAGGTTGGTTGCAGTCCAATCTGGAACGTTTTTAAGAAAACTTATAAAATAAGACAAAATCGATGGAGATCCTTCAGTTTTCGATCCTCTGATGCTTAAGTTAGTTTTGAGCCTAAGAACAGGTGGTGGAAAAATATAGTACAGCAGGAGAGTTTGCCAAGAATTAGAGAAATTGGACTTTGTAAGAACTAAAGCTCTTTTTAAGAACTGACAGAGTTTCTACTGACGGAGTCTCAATCTAGTTTTTCTAGGCTCAGAACTTACCTCCAGAAAATCCCTGGCCCTCTATTTATAGAAGGGCTGGTGAGGCCGTTACAGAGTTTGTTAGGCCGCTAGAAAATTTGTTATACTGTTAGAGGAGTTTGTTAGGCCGTTAGTTTGTTATAACAAAATATCCAGCTGTATGAAGATCATAGGGCGATTACCCATATGGCGATGAGCTGTATCATGGCTGTAGCAAGTTGGAAGACAGCTATAAAATAATTATCTGTATTTTGAGATCACTTCGTTTCTGGACCGATGTTCCAATGGCAGGTCCGTAGATAGTCAAACTGATCATAATACTTCATCAGGAGTCAATTCAGATTAGCTCAGATCGATGCTTAGCTGAGCTGAATTGAACCAGATATGACCCAGAAGTAAACTTTGATCAATATAATTCTTAGATGATTCTCTCTGATATTGTCACGTGCCAGAGATGACTTTCTAAGAAATCAACCTTCGACCTTTCGATGAGATCGACTTTATGATGATTTCAGCTTTCCGATGAGATTGGCTTTATGATGGTCTCAACCTTCCGATGAGATCGACTTTCTGATAAACTCCACAGTCGAACTTTACATCAGTATTCTTGTTAATCCGAAAGCTCCTAAATCCTGAATCCCGAGGACATCAACTGAGATTGTATGACCCCCTGCAACAATATGTATTTTCTTGGCCGTGTTCATGCTGGTTGTGGCAGCAAGGCTTTACCAACATCATGTAGTGGATGACTAGAGCGAGCAGGAAGTGGTGGACCAAGAAAATTCCAAGCCAAGTTGGAGCCAGGTTGTTGGACTGCTCCAGATAGAGAGGTTGGCCAAGTCCAAATAAAGGCGTAGATGAAGAATCCAAGGAGGTGGGGATGGAAGAGGACACAAGCATGATGATGGCCATGGGATTCCTAGGAAGAGCTAGGACAGTGTAAAGGAGACACGAAAAGAGAGGATGGTGGGTGCTGATGGGTTTGTATGAGATGTGAATCAATTAGTTCCATGACCAATATGAGTACTTGAAATTAATGAGTCTCAAGGAAGTGAGTGAAATGATTTGATTTAAATCGGATATGTAAATCATGTACGGCTATGTACTTGATTGAGATACATTCTTGCGATAAAATTACTTTGGGGTATATTAGTTATTTATAAATTATTATATTGGCAGATGTATATAGTTGTTAGGATAAGATAACATGCCTATATATCATGGAAAAAGAAAATCAATTTTAAATTGCATAGATAACCAATATCAAGAATAAAAAATATAAAGAATTAGAGATAAATCCTCAGCTCTATTTTCAACTTAAAAACAGCTCTCCAAATAAATTTTATGTAAAAGTAGCTATCCATTCCAAATATAACTTAGAAGCAACTATTCATTTTAGTTAAAATTATCCTTATATCTTTATATCCTTATACTTTTAAAATATTACAGTATTACATTATCACAGTGCAGTATTCCTTTATAATAACATAGTATTACATTATATTAGTGTAGTATTCCTTTATGATAATATAGTATTATTTATTATATTATATTAGTATAGTATTCCTTTACAATAAGATAGTATTATATTATATTGGTATAGTATTCTTTTATAATAATATAGTATTACTTTATTGTATTATATTAATATGATATTCTTTTACAATAAGATAGTATTACATTATCATAGTGTAGTATTTTTTATTATAGTATTACTTTACAACAATACAGTGTTGTTTTATAATAACGTAGTATAATTATATAATAGTATAGTTTTACTTTATAATTATATAGTACTACTTTTATTATAATACAGTATTATTTTATAATAGTATAGTATTACTTTATAATAGTATGGTGTTGTTTTATAACTGTAAGGACAATAAGGTCATTTTATTCCATTTGGATAGTTTCTTTAAATTATATTTCAAATAAAAAGATTTTTTACTTGAACTTAAATGGATAGTTGCTTTTAAGTTTAAACTCAATTAGATATTTTTATTATTTTTTCTGAAAATATTATGAGCAGTGAAGGGACAGAAGTCCACTATCTTCTATTGAATAGACCATAGGCGATGCACGTGCATGATATCTTCTATTGAATAGCAAGTATAAAAACTTGGTGCCAACAAATTTGGGTTGGCCTTCAGATCGGGTCAAATTAGATACAGATCGGGTTGGATATGATTCAAACCAAAATTCATCAACTCAAATCCAATCTATTAATTAAATAGATCAAAATTTAGATCTAAATCTAACTTGTTTATTAATCCAATTTGATCTACATAATCCATTTATAAACATGTCAAATTAGATTAAATACGTTAGATAAGCTAAATAAATTTTTAACGGATTAACAGATTAAGCGGGTTGGGTTAAACAGCATAGAAACAAGTTAAGTAGATTTAAAATAAGTTAAACAGATCTTAAATAGATTAAAAAGCTTAACTCACTTAATTTAACCTAAATATTAAAGAAGTTAAACGGTTTAAACGTCCGAAAATCAAAATCGATCCATATATTAAACAAATTAAATAGATCGACCTATTTGTGACCGGAACAATTTAGTCCAAATCCAAATCTCTACTCATAATAGATCAAATATAGATCAGATTAATGGATCAGATCATATTTTATCCACCTTGTAAGTAACTAAACTTCATTCGAATCGATGAGTCAAGTCCAAGCCAGCCAAAGGATAGCCATCCACCTGACTAGAAAATGATCCCTGGAATCTGAAAGTGATACATCCATTTGGAAATGAAGTTTGTTATGCCTCTTATCCAACCCCACACAAAAGTCAGGTCTTGGTCTAAGACCGCGGGCCAAGAATGCAAGTCCGAGCTTTCTTTGATGGATATAAAGAATATGTAGCTCCGGTTAGGTTTTGAAAAGAGAACTGTCGGTGTTTCAGTCTGTTCATGAGGATCTTGGACAAGTCTTCCAAGCACGTGAAGACGTTGAAAAGAGGAGAGAGATGGATAAGACTTCCAACCCGCACGTGTTTGGACTCGCTTCAACATGTTCCACGCATGTGGTTGGAACCAGGTGTACTTTTTTTTTTTTTTTTGGTTAAGAAACCAGGTGACTTTTATCCACCGACATATGAACAAATGGAGCATTTCTGAGTACCCGAGGACCGGAAAACAAGGTTACGTTTTTTTTTTTCATAAAATAGGAGGGTTACCACCTGGCAGTTTATTTCCAAGCAGATTCCATTTTTTCAGTAAAATGGATAGAAGAAAAAGGTTGTGGAGAATAATAACACGCAGACATAATTTTGATCCTGTCTTCACTTGGATTTGGAAAGATTCTTCTCAGGCTAGCGCACCCGCCCCTCCTCCTCCTCCCTCTCCCCCACACCCCCACACAACCCAAAAAAAAAAAATGAAGGAGAGAGAGGGGGAGAGAGAGTGCCATAATCACAAATAAATTTGTAGATGGTCTATCATTGCTGAAATTTCTGCTTTCCATAAGATAAATTATCCAAGTACATCATTTCACTCCGATCATAATTATCATGCCACTAGATAGAAATTTATTAATTCCTACCATACTGCTATGTCTATTCATGCATTTGGTCTAATGCTTGAAAAAACTTGCAAAACTTATATTCAAAACTTGGGCAGCATTTTTTTTCTTTTATAAAATTGATTCATCCAAATTTTTTGAGACAAGTTTTCAAAATTTTGCAGCTAATCTTCAGCATTCCTGTAACTTATGTTATAATACAATACAAGCATACAAAGGGAGATCCATGAGAATGGCAAGGACCTAAAAGATTTTAATTTGGCATTGAAAATAAAATATCGCACACAAAAAACAAGTTGCAATTAGTAAATGCTATATATATACACATGCAACAACATATTTACATGAATTTGTGTGCGTGAGAGAGAGAGAGAGAGAGAGAATTTCTAATAATCGAAGGTTGGATTAAATTCAAGCATAAGATGTAGGGATAGAATTTTTTAGAGTAAAATGGTGGGAAAGATCACTATAAATGAAATAAGTATAAAAGAAAAAAATAAGAGAAAGTACCCAAGAGAGAGAGAGATCGGCAGTAGAGAGCAACTAGATTTCAAACCTATGCCATTTATTGACCACCCACTCACTAGCATGGCTCCACCCGGCTCTCCCACTACGGCACCACCGAGCCCATCTATAAGTGCCTCTTTCACCACTTCAGCAATGCCTATAGGATGTCTTTATTTGAGGGATTTATATATTGCAAAAGGCCACACTCATAATTTATAATTCACATGTCTTTTTAAAATCCTTCATTTATGCAATTTACTATCAAATTTGACATGAATACTATGAAAAGTACATAATATAAGCATTATAAATTTGCCCAATAATATATATCCCTCATCAACTCTAGTGAAGAGGAGATTATGAAGATATATAATCCAATGCTTGGATCAAAAGGCCCGTAAACTTAAGCCAATATATTTATCATTTTGGGATGCTTAGAGTTGGATGCATTTTATAACAAGTTTTTAGGATCAAAAGAAAAGTGATTATCTCAATTCTTAAATACAATGTAACTTGCTCGCCCCAAACAACCACCAGATAATATTCAAGCCAAAAATCTTTTACCGAAGGTGATGGTGGATGACTAAGGTCACAAAAAGAGCCTTAGGGAACTTCATATTCCAATCTATTGTCAAGGGCAATTTAGAAGTAAAAATTACATATTACTGTAGATATCCCCTTGTTTCAAAAGGTAAATTATAATGAAGTTTGGTATAATATCAATGAGACGGAGGCTATATTATTAGAGAGTATGGAATATCGTGAGGTCTTGTTTGGTCAAGGATGCAGGGTTTATCTTTTTTTTTTTTTTGGTGACATAGAGGGAGGTGAATACCATCCGAAAATTTTATTTAGGAAATAGAATGGAGAATAGACAATCTGTGTTTGGCTCTATCGAGATGAACTGTTTTGAGTTAAATATGACCCCAGCGTATCAGTTCATCAATTCAAGAGGGGTGAAGTGTAGGTTTGCCGCATCTCTTTGGAACCTTTCAGTGCCACTTAAGTTTAAATGTTTCCTACGACTTTGTTGGAAGAAGAAGCTAAATACAAGGGATAATATTGGAAGGAAACTCCGCAAAAAACTAGGGGGTCTATGTGCTGTAGAGAAATTCTATTGAATCAGCAGACCACCAATTTTGGATTGTAGTTTTTTCACCACCGTTTGGAAAGCCTTATGTCAATGGATTGGTGTTCTACACTTGCATGGTTCCTTTGAAGGCCTGTGTTTGGAGTGGAGGAGCAATTTTTCCAAAGCTATTTAGACTGTGGTATTAATGCTTATTGGTGCAATTTCTTGGTCTTGCTGGAAAGAAAGAAAGAAACACATTTTTCTAAACAGACAATTAGCTTCATCGGTTGCTAAAGAAGGTTTGCAGTTGTTCCAGTCCTGGTCCATTCTTTGTATTCCAAGCTTCTCATAGTGCATTAAAAGCCATGGCACAAAAATATAAGAATTAAGGTTGCAGGGTTTATTGACTGGTATGTGAATTCACTAAATATATACATATATGAGTCTATCCCGGAAGTTCAAGGTTTTCACATCAGGTTGTTCTTGTATAGTATAAACCATTACGGTTCTGGCATTATGAATCTTTTCTGGAAGTTCAAAGTTTGCACGTCAAGTTGTTCATCTCTTGTAGGTTTTCTACAGTGCTGGCCTTATGGCTCTGGATGTTATAGGTGATTACTGCAAGTTAGAAAGGGGTCTATCACACTCCCTTGGGTCACAGCTCCGGTTGATGTTTATGAATGGTCTCTATATGTCTCTAATTTTGTTTCCTTTAAGCTGCTACAAGGGCATATAAGCCAAACTTTCTTTTCTATAAATGTTGCTGAATCTATAATAAAAAATGTAGGTGGCTGCTTTCCCAGCCTCCATTTTGATCCCAAAAAAAAAAGAGTGCTATTTTGAGTTAAATTATGGCCCACCAACAAAACCAACCAAAATAACAGTGAAACAATGCTCTATTCGAGAAAGGCACAGAGGTAGGGATATTGTTGGTAATTGCATAAGAAGAGCCGAGACTAAGAGCTTAAAAAGAATGATAAGGATGTTCTTCAGGATGGTACCTTTCAACCTAGGATTCAGCAATAGAGCATGGAGAAGAAAGTGGAGATAAAACTTCTAATCATCGTGCAACTAGCAAGAGAGATTCTTGATTTTGCCAAAATTTTCTAGATTCAAAAAGAAGATTTTGGCTGTAAAGAAAAGATCAATCGTTGAAGAGTCTGAACCCCTTCAAAGCTGTGGATGTAATTGAAGTATGCTTGTTGAGGAAGACCAGCATTCTTTTCTTTCCAACATACCCACGCTATAGATACGTGAACAAGTATATAGAGACTTTCAAATCTAGGAAAGAAGAAACGGGTCAATACACAATTTTGAAGGGATAATCATGTGAAAGTAATACTCCTATCTTTGTGTACAAGGAATCAATAGGAGCATTAAGTGAGTTCTCATAAGTATCAAATTTAAGTGATTAGAGTTGAAAATTTTCTACCATGAAAAAAAGATTAATCTTTTAAAATCATGAAAACTTCTAAGGTTGTGTTTGGTAGCTGGCAATCTATCCAGATTACTGACAGTTTAACATGATAATTTAGATTATTGTGTTTGATATTTTTTTGGGTGACAATCCAGATTATCTTGACAGTCCAGATTGCCTCATGGGAGGCAATCTGGATTGTCTTGGGAAGGATGGCTATCCAGATTACCACTTCTTTGATAAAATTGTAGTAAAAATTTTGAACAAAATTATTCCTCAAAACAATCACATAAAACCCATTGTTCAACCCTCGCCCTCCCCTTACCCCCTCTGTATGTGCCCCGGCCCGTAGTTTCTCTATTTCTCTTTGCTTGCCCGTGACTCCTTCGCTCTTTTTCCCCACCACCTCCCGTGGCTCCTCAATGCTCGTCCCCACCACCCCCACGACTCTACACACACCCGCCCTCTCTCAACTCTCCCAATACTTGTGGTTCCCCACACCCCTCGACCCGTCACTTCTCTACACTATCACCATACCTATATTACTCCTATTACTTCTTACTAGAGAAAAAAAAGAGCACCAAGATAAAATTATTGAGGATATTTTGAAAATTTGATTTCATATTATCGACAATCTGATTGTCATACCAAACATATCAATCAAGATTTTCAGTAATTTTACTATAACATTACTTGTATGTACCACAAGCAGTAATCAACATTACTAGCAATTTAATAGTGGCAATCCATCCTGAAGGTAATCCATATTATCTTTCAAGATTGCTTGGCAATGTACCAAATACAACCTAGATTATAAAAACCATAGCATAGCTCCGAAACTATCGTTATGAACAACTTATCTATTGGCATTTTTACTTACCAGCATTGTTCAAGATGAGACGGATGGCTGTCGCTCATCCTCACAATAATGCATCACCTTTGACATCCGACATCCCTTTTTTTATTTTCAAGAGAACAACAATCATCCACTTCTAATATGGATTACGTGGTGACTACCCATGGCTGTACAATCCTCTGTGATGTAAAACATGCATCGCAGAGTATCCAAACTCAATAATTAATTGTTGGCAAAAACCAACCTAGATTTATATATCCCTCTTGCCATGAAACACTAGATAGTAGTAAAGAAAATTAAATAAATAACTAACATGGAAATTATTTGAGCATGTGATTTCTAGTAAACCTAAGTTCTGATCTAATGTTAATTAATTATTTTTAAGTGAGTCATATTAATTAATTATGAGATCTTGAAAGCTTATCTTGGTAGAGAAAGATAGTGAACATTGTATATCAAACTTGACACAAATCATATTTAATTTTTCAATATTTTTGCTAATACAAACAAATAAAACTCTACATTGCATCGATACTTAAATCTTCCTATGTTATAGTAGAACAAGTTAAACACTAAGTATGCAATGGAAGAAACTTTATCATTTTGGAATCTTCCAATTGAATATAAATATTTTATATCAATTTTATTTCCATTATTCATTTGGATCTTGCTTGCTAAAATAGGAACCACTGGCATGCACCCAATAAGGTGTTCTTTTCCCCAATTTAAATAAATTTCTGTATCTCTTGCTAAGAAAATTCTATTCACAAATGCGTCATCCATCTCTACATCATCTTATCACCCTGAAGAGCATGAGCAGCTCAAAATAAATCTAAAGACACAGAAAATAGAATAATGGATCACTTCAGCTGATCACTAATTCCTAACGTACAGCAGAGAGCTAAAGAATGTTCCCAGAAACGGCGGTGGCCAGTGCTGCTTTAAACCCTGGATCCTTCGTCAATGACAACGCCACTTGCTCCACCAAACTCCGCGGAAGCTCGGGTGACTCAACCTCCTGCTGCGATCCCACTCGCGTGAGATCAAGTGTTACGTTGCTCGGGCCGGAAGAATGGCGAGAGACCGAGCCACCACGGCTGGAACCATTGGGTGCTGGAAGCTGAGAAGGGTACCCATGGTTGTGCTCGCCTTCATAAGTTGCTGCCAGGATCGATCTATCCTCTACACTTCTTTGCACCTGAGGAAGAGGCCATCATCGAATTGAATTCAGTTTGATTCATTCCTTATGATTTACATATATGGCTATCTAAATAGACTTTAACAAGAAATTAATATGGTTCTGTTTGATGTTTGCTTACCTTCTTCTTGACAGGGCAAGCAGGAGCAAATGAGCATCTGAAGTAGGCCCTTGGACATGGATTGTCTCTTGTCACCTTCTGACCATATTTTCTCCATTGATACCCATCTTTACAATCTAAAGATATGTCACACAAAAGCATAGAATTCTAATGAGTAATTTGTGAATTGCAGTAGAAATGTTTACCAAGAAATATGTTGAAGTGCAGGGAACTTACAAGGCTTGAATCCGATGGATCGGTGCGAACGCAGAGCCTAGAGACCTTCAGATCACAATCTTCTCTCGCTCGCTTGCAAGAATTGCCGCTTGAGTTGCTTTCAATCTGACGTCCCATGCAACTGGTCATTCCATTAGCCACATCACTGTAGCCATTCATGGCAGAGCTCTCACTCTTCCTCTTCCTTTCCGGCGAGACCGAACCCCTATCGGAGCGCATGGTGGTCATCAAATCTATTAGCTGGCTCTGCAGGTTGGCATAATCTTCATAAATGATGGCAATCTTCTCATTTAGTCTTCTATTCTCCTCAGAAACCCGATTGAGCTCTGCCTCAAGAACACCAATCTGGGGCCCAAAACATACATCTATTAGAAATCTGGAGCTAAAGCGTGCTTGGTTCGATTGGTAAGTATGAATAAACTCACCTCTCTTTTCATTAGAAGCCCCTCTTCCTCATGCTTGGGACTTTTGCGTAACACTTTCTACTCAATACAACAAGGAGAGACTAATCAATATGATATCCATTGGATGTCTAAATATAGCAAATATGGGACGTTGGTACTCACTGGAACTTCGGTGGGGAACCGGAGAGAACCGACCTTGAGATCAAGGCTCAGCGAGGAGTCCATGATGAATATATGAAGCCTGTTGAGAAATTGGGTATGCGTTGCTTTGAAGCTTTAGAGAGGCAACTGAGAATGGGAGATGGGAGGGCTGGGTTAGAGTTGTATATATATAACTCTTTGGGATTGGGAAGGATTCTTTGGAATATTAGTGGAGGAAGTTGGGCAAGAGATGGAGTTCGGAGGACAAGGGAGGCATCATCCAGGAAACGTCAGAGCGTTGTCGTCATATGGCCTTGTGGGGAGGAAAGAAACACCCTGAAAAGGCTATAAAGTTATTTACCAAAAAGGTAGGGCTATAAGGTTATAATTAGAGTCGTTGGCGCTTGGGAGGAAAGTGGGAGTGGTGGATTGAGAAAAGGGCGCACGCCAGGGACGTCGGCCACCCAAAAAAAATGTCGGCCCAAAAAAAAAAAGGAAAAGACGTCTTTAGGTGGGCATTCAAGTCAAGCCGCCAAGTTCCTCCCTCATCTAATCTTCTCTGGCTTCCTTTTAATTTTATTTGACCCATCAACTCATTAAGCCCCATGTGACTGTATCTAAACTTTTAAATGTTCTCGTGTTCTTTAATAGTGGATTTAGGTGTGGCTTGAAATGAAAACTCAAGAGATTGAGAGAAAAATTGATCCTATGGAGCCTTTTTGGTACTCATAGGTGGTCAATTAGTTTTGCCTTTTGTTCTATAGGAATTCCAACTAAAATGCAGGAAAGAAAACATATAAATTTTGAGGCACATTGGACCTGTGTCGTGTCCGAAAATTAATTGTTGGCTCCAACGTCGCTGTGGTGATAACAAATCAAGTGTCCACATTCTCAAAGAATAGTATTGTAGTTATTTTTAATCAAGATAACTGCTCAAATATTGCTAGTGCAGTCAACATACAATTGCCACATTTGAATTATACTATTGCATGTTTAAACCCCAATCTAATCCGGTCAACATGCAAGTCTTACATTTGAATCCTCCCCCCACCCCAATGCCAAAAGTAGCACCCGAGACCAGCGTGATTGTGGACTCGATGTTTATGCTTTTTGTGAACTCGAAGAAGAAAATACCGATGACAAATTTGATTTATGTCCTTTTTTTTTTTAAGGGGATAGGGGAGGAGGGATTTATCGGTTAAGCATTATGTAAAAGCAAAGTCAAAGATCTATAATAGTTACAGATAGAAATAATATTAGAAAGATTAGTTTCATTCCATAATTTGTTAGTTAATTTGGTTCAAAAGAAAGAGGAGGGTCTCCAAATATATTGAGGAGAACTACATAGAAATTTTAGAAAATGCGTTTTTATAAAAGAGTGGACTTTTCATACTTGAGACAGAGTTTCAAGACAATTACAATATGTTTCTTCCTTCACCAAAATTTTTTAGATCTTCCCATATTTTTGTGATACATCTTTTTATGTACTTTTTTATCTTATTATTGATTCTTCTATATTTCATTTGTTGAATGAAATAATTATATTTGTCTATTTTTTTTTGAAAAAATTGAATATAGCATACTATCATTCCATATAGAGTTACGACTTTTGCTTATTGAGCATCAATTCTCTTAAATAATTATGAAAAATTAATACAAGCCAATGTTAAGATCTTACATGCCCTGGTGCTATACCCTTCTATAACAAAAGTTTTGGGGGCACCCATCTTGACTTCTATGTACTATTTAAGTGTTGATCAGCATTAATTTAAATAGATGATATTTGGTAAGTCTTGTGATCTCAATTGAAACATTGTAACTGGACTAATTATTACCGTAAACGGTGGACCATACTTTCCTCATGCTTTGAAAGAGAATCCAATGGAAATGGTCCACGGTCTCTCTCGTGGGCCCCTATTCTCGATTTTTCGGCCACATGCCCGATCTACAACATGATCCATTGTAATATTACTAGTCGGCGGTCCCAAAATAGAAGGGCGTCCAGAGAAAATGGGTCCTTGACCTCGGTCTAAACCTAGGTGCCGAGCCCCAGCGAAACAACGGCTTTGGAAAGGTCAGCACGAAATCTTTTCCGGATTGGTCTGATGACAGGGACCCAACGGTCAACCTCCTCCCACGTGGCTTTAATTCCTAAATTTCGTTGGAACCACCTCGTCAATGTTCCATGCGTTACACACCTGATCAAAGTCATCTTGCACTCCTGAAATTCTACTGATTTGATAGCACTACTGTTGTGGGGCCAACGTGCACCATTTGGAGGTCGGTGGTCATCTTTATTAGTGATGGTTAAGTGTATCCGTTTTATCTAAATAAATATATGATCCATATTTCCATCTAATTCGATAGAAACAGTATGAGACAGGAACTTATCCTACCTCTTTTCAAATAAAAATTTCTTTTGCAAACAGCAAATAGGTAGTCTGCTGATGAATAATTTAGGAATCCAAACAAGTTGTTAGCTAGAGATAGGAGCCATTATTTGGTGTAAGGGTGAAAGGCTTGGACTATCAAATGCGATGGCAAAGATTCAAGTTCTGGAACAACCACTTTACACAAAGAAAAAGGTGGGATGCAGAGATTGGCGGATGCAAGTAGTTAAATATGGGGTCAATTGACCTCATAAAAATAAAAAAATATTATATATATATATATTAATAAAAAATTAAATTAATTTTATTAATTTTATAAATTGATCACATATCTCATATAAAATTTTGAAAAAGTAAAAATAAAAAGATCGTATCAAAAAAGTAATTATGACACGCATTCTCTTTCTTTAATAATTCATGTATTCTACCTCTCTCTCTCTC
>KE507007.1:22347-38367 GCA_000441515.1 Elaeis oleifera
CCATCTATTCATCTTTTATATTTAAGAGTGCGGATCAGCATCGTTTGATCCGATGCACAGCATGCACCGTCCATCACATGATGGATAGCCGCACAGGGCTGTGCGAGACCTCATGGGATCACATATTGTGATGCACGCAGCGCGTGGCCGTATACAGCCATCCATTGTGCGATAGATGATGCACATGATACTTATTTATAATATTTTATTATAAAAATATTTAAAAAATTACATATCATCATTTTTAAAATTTATTATTTTTATATAATATTTTATTATTATTATTATGATTTCTTTTTCTTTCTTCTCCTATAATTTTTCGCTTTTTTATTATACTAACCTCATCAATAAATTTCTGTCATTGATTGTACATAATATGGTACCTACGGTTCCCCCGACATGCGACATCCTTGTGTAGACCACTCATATACTTATGATTTTCTATTGAAAGAGAGAGAATACTATAATAATTCAGGTTCAAATATTTGAATGCACCATCTAAAAATTAAATCTAGAATTTTTGGCTGCTAAACAAAGGGATGTGATGACCCAGCTAAGCCCTAGTTTAGTATTTATGGAGAGGGATATAAAAATACACACACTGGAGTTTGTATGTATGTATAAACATTTAACACATGTTAGTGAAGAGGAAAGAACAAACGGAAGATTACGCAGAATTAGGTGGTTCACAGTATGATTTCTATCTAGAAGCTCAAAGATGGCTCTCCCTCTAAATATACATTATATGAAAGCCTGTAAAAAAGAAAGAGAAACAGTATAAGGAGGCGAGAAAATTATGAGTACGGATTGTATTATTTATGACACCAATCATTAGATCATGCATTGTAGGGCTCTCAAAGCACTCCGAATTTTTTTTTTTACATCTGTCCATATCACACGATACAATGGTACGTGTTATGCAATCAAAAACTCATGATTCGACATATGAAGTATTATCTGTTTTATCTTACGGTCCATAAATTTGAGGTTATATGGGTCATTTTTTTGGATCTCACGATTTTATCTCTTAAAAGAGATCTCACGTGAAAAGGATAGGGTCATCTCTTTCTATATTTTGATTCTAGCTAATATTGGACAGGTGGTGTTTTTTTTTTTCCTGTGCCACGTGAGTACGTATCATGCGCCAAAAATAAAAGAAAAAAAAATTATTTTCTCACGCAAAAGATACAATCCGAATCTGAAAAGCATGCTGTGGTTGTCAATGCTTGTCAAATAACGTGGGAGAAACGTGTGTCTCGCAAACTTTCCTTGGCGGCTGGTTTAGGTGGCAGAATCATCAACAGGATCAGCAAGAAGGGGAAGAGACGTGGGGTCTCGCAACACTTGAACGTATGGCCTTGATCCTTGAAGTCAAATAACGTGAAGCTGGGGCACTTGAACTAGTGGCCTTCATCCTTGAAGTCAAATAACGTGAAGCTGGGGCAGAAAGAATCGACGCCCACTGGGTTGTTGGGCGGTGTCCAAAGCCATTGGAACATCAGAACCAACATCATTGTCATTAAAAAATGTCATGCCCAAAGGCCACGAGAAAAGATGAAAATATGTTCGGGTTCGGTAAGTTTATTATATTACCACCGGAAACGTGCCATTTGCCAGCAAGTATGAAAATATTTCAAGGGTTCGGCAAGTTCGTTATCACCATTAGAAATGTACCATTTGCAAGCAAGTTTTCCGAGATGGGAATTGGAGGTGGTTGTGATGTGGTCACGTAGCTGTAATGTTGTCCCCGTAATGATGATAATATGTGGTTATTATGATGCAAGAGATCGAGGAAAGGTTCAGAAAACAATTAGAAACTGTTTACGAGTAGGGGTCAAGTGAAATAAGTTATTTACATGTATATTCTCCTCAGTATACAAAATTATACGAATACTTTTAAAAATTACTATTTACATATATGCTCCTGCAAAACACTTGTTCTATATGTATGTTAGTCTTTTTCTTTATTTTCTATATGTATACTTATACCACCTAATATTGTTAAGAAATGAGCAGTTTAAATTAAATAACTAAAATATTTTAATAAATAGATATACAAAAAAAATTATTAGGTATATATATACAAGTAGCAACTCTGCAAAGACATTCATGTAATTTTACATATTTAGGAGGATATATACTCAAAAATATTAAAACCGATCCATATTTTACTGAGACTTGCTAAGTTTTCATGGCTTGGTTGAATAGTCATAAGTCAAAAGAAAGAAAAATAACTAAGTCGCATTACTAATTTTCTTATTTAAGATTTTAACCCGATCAAGTTGAAATATTGGTTGACTATTTTGTTAATTCTATTCTCTCATTTGATTTTGATGTAACTTTTATTATTGAATTTATGACATTTATATCATCTTTATTATTTTGTAAGTTTAAATTAAGCATACTGAATTTAAATTAATTATAGACATTTAGTTAGTAAAATATTTTTAGAGATTTATAAATGATGAATTGTTGTTTGTTCATTGAGGCAAGAATTTCATAATGCATCAGAATTTATTCCATAAGAATTGATGCCAAATATAGAATCATATGGCATGTTTTTTTTGATTTGTTAATTCAACCAAGTCATAAGGACTTGGCAAGTTTTGGTTAAGTTTTGATCATTTTTTAATATATTTTTTGAATGCATACCCTCCAAAATACATGAGCACCCTTGCAAAGTCGATATTTACATAAATATACTTATAAATTTTTTTGTCTACAATTAAGGGTATTCCGACTATTTTGATTTTAAGTTGCTCTTTTCTTAACAATGTTAAATGGCATTGGTACATGTAAAATAAAAAAAAAGAATATATATGCAAAATAAGTATTTTATAAAGATATATATACAAATAGCAACTTTATGAAAATATTCATATAATTTCGTATATTTAGGAGGGTATAGATATACAAAAAAAAAAATCTTAAAATAGCGATGTCACATAGTGTTTCAACCTTTGCAGTCATGAATCACTGCCATATCATCCATCTCAGAAATGTAAGGCTCTTGCTTATTTTGAAATCTAAAATCACCATGTTGGGATGCCAAATATATAGGAGTTGTCAAACATGCTAGGTAAGAAGATTATGTGAGCCCTCCATTTGTGAGATAGATGGTATGATTGGATTTCAGGCATGCATGACTCTCTATATTGCAAAAGATCAAAGGTGGCAATCATGTCAGGTCGGATCGGATATGAGTTGAGTCAAATACGGGTTGGTCATATCCTAAATCTAAACCTAATATGTTTATTAAATATGTTAGGATTTAAAACATAAATTTATCATGCTTAATAAATATATTATCTGATCTAATTTGTTAACCTATTTAATAAAGGTCGAATAGAAATAACGTGTAGCATGTTTAACATTTATAAGTACTTAACACTTTGCAAACTAAATAGCAGCATTAATGGCAACTTCTAAAATTTATAATTTTACATCAAGCAGTACAACAAATAGTTATCTTCAAATAGCCACAAGTGACTGATAAACTAAGACTCAATGAGCCTGAAATAAAAGATACGAGAGAGAGGAAGACAACAATGTTGTTGCAAATAACAACACATTAAAAAAAAGTTACAACTTACAAATTTTGCTATATGTTTTCCATCCAACCTGCAAATTTTTGAAGAAACATTATAGAAACTAGTAAACAGAACCAGCAAATATTTGGAGAAATGATCAAAAAAAGATGAATAGGAGGCCTAGATTTGCAATTAAATCAAAATACTGCAATTGGTTGTCTGTAGATGGAATTTAACCATCCAAGATTAGTTGCTGTCAGGATCATTTGAAAGTATGCTTCATATTGCAACAAACTTGTGTCTAAGAATCATCCCAGCCGCTTTATACAAACCTAAAGTAGCTTCTCAAGTAGAATCTGGTGAAGCCACGACCATGTAAAGCCTCTCAAGTCCCATCTATCTAGATGACAACTAGATAAAGTCATAGAGGATAGAACCATAGAGAAAGGAAGGAACAGGGTTGGCAAAGGACAGAGCCACAGAGAAGAGGGCAGGGTTTGTAGGGGATGGACTAGGGTGAGAGAGAGAGGAGGGGGGGACAATGTTTGAGGATGGAACCACATGCGGAGAAAGGGAGGAAGAGACAACACTAATTCTCCACGGAAGATTGAAGATTGAGAAATGGCTCATCCTCCTCTTGGTCAGAGCCTCAAAAAAAGACGGTCACACCTACGGAGTGATGGAGACAATGCTTTTCCTCTTCTCCAAGAAACCCTAACCTTGACCATTTAAATAGTCAAGGTGGACCTATCTCCATTCTCCACAAAACCTCAATTTGAGGCAAGAAATCAGAGATCAAGGAGGAGCTTTTTTTTTTTCTTGATCAAAGCCTCAAAGAAAGAGATATTTCAAGCTACAAAACCATGAGGACAGTGCTCCACTCTCCGAGAAACCCTAACCCTAACCGCTAAAAGAGTTGAAAATGGAAGCAAAAATAAAACAAAGATGGAAGGACCGAACTAATGTTCTGCGGCCACCATCGATGATGGTGATGAACCTAGCTACCATCGAACAAATCTCCTCCACATATTTTCGATTTGAGGGCATGAAACTAGAGATCAAGGAGGAGATTTTCCTCTTCTCCCTTAAAGCCTCATAGAAAGGGCGATCGAAAGCTGAAGTTAGGGTCATAGAGAAACAAGGAGCGAGGCAGAGTTGGATGGCAATATTCTGAATCTTAACCCTTGAAGCCAAAGATGACTTAGGAGAAGGAGAGATCCAAGAACCCCCTGAGAGCCCAACTCCCTTCATTTTTAAATATTATAATTTCAGAATTCGTACAAAAAGTTGGGTTCAGCACAGGATTCATTATATAGATTAAAGACTTAAATAAGTAAATAAATGGGTTAAACAAGTCATAGGATTAAAATTGAATCCGATCTAAATATTAAACAGATTAAATAGATTGATATCTATAATCCGAATCTATTTAGCCCAAATCCAAACATGCTTATGGCAAATTGAACATATATCAAATTGACGTATCGAATCATATTTTACCATCTTTACAAAAGATATACCATAAAGGATCTTACTTGCCATTGAGATGGCATCCCAACGGAACGGGCCTTTGTTTCCAATGGCATGACCCGGATTTGAGTCACAATGGATACCGGGCTCCGATTAAATGTCAAGGTACGAATGACTGTTGAATGCCCAAATCAAGCATTTTCCAGTGGGGTTGGGACTCTATGATCATGCCCAGGGAGGTAGATGCACCGGGGCTCTATTTCTTTTTTTTTAAGTCAAAAAAAGGATCCTGCTTTTGCAATATCTTATACATTTTCGATTGACTATGCATAAAACGTTTGGTAAGATTTTTATACCGCTTCTCCCCTTTTATGAAATAGGGATGATATGTCATTGTGTTCCTTTCTTTGGAGGAAAAATAGTAACTGGTTGTAGATACATGTATAAAAAGCAAACAACCTTGGTTGGAGAAGTCCGAACCAACCGAGCGCTAACTTTTGTTATTTGACACGTGCGTATGATACCTCGCGCCCCCAGATTAGAAAGCATCGTTGACCCTCTGGAATGCAATGGATAGGGAGCAGGCTGCAACGTGAGAAACTGGCTGAGGCCGACCACCAGCCAACAAACAAAAACTAATTATTAAAATCCGTATTATATATCTTGCTTGTCAATAAATTATTTTAAAAGGCTTGACACGCACATATGGCTAGTCCCATTGTTGCTTAGGATTACATTTGAACATCTAGTCTTTGTGATATTCCTTATCTGTTTGCTGTCTCCAATCACTTGGATGCCAGAGTAATTTAAAAAAAGAGCGAGTGGACGATAGAGAAATAGAGTGGTAGTAATATATCATTTCTTTTGTGTTTTTCTCCCCACGAGGACCACCGTGACGGCTCCCAAAACGTTGGCTTCCAGAATCGATCTGGATAAGCTTCAGAGTAGGTAATATATTCTATACCTTGGTAGGGCCTGGCCGGGGGAGGATAAGGTCGAGCGAAAGTCCTCGGTGGGTCAAGGTCTCCCCTCGTTTCCTGGCAGTCAATGGTCAAGAGATGCCGCCCGTCGTGACGGGCGGATGAGGCCACGTGCGTGGAATATTGGATTGAGGACGAGGGGTGGGTCGTGTTGTATGTTTCGCGCGAATCCATCGCTTTGCGATTCGGTGCTGCGCTTTGAGAGCTGTGCAGGGAGTTTCGAGCACTTGGCGGGCTGTGCGGGGTCTGATCCAACGGACCGAGGAGGAAGCCAACATGCTTTTGCTCTCACTCCTGAGTTTACTCTTCTTCGTTATTCCTCCTATCCGTTAAGAGCTAATCCATACCCAATTCATATTCTGAAATCTAAATTATCTCACGCTAACTTGATCCAAAAGAATTTCGTTCCATATAGAATATCTATCCAAAATTTTTACAACTCAACCATATACGGTGGAATCACCGAAAATTGATCTTTTTGACTTAACTTATTAGGCACTCGAAAGACAAAAAAATAGATGTGTACGATTAAGATATCCAGCAACAAAAGGAGAAAAGGATTGAATAGAGAAATTCCCCCAATGCAATTCAAAAATAGAAATTCTATGAATCTTTGAGGTCGACAGGTTCGACGACTCAATAATAGTGCGGAACTAAGTTTTTCGTCTAGTAGATCTGATCTATAGTTAGGGGCAGTGCATACCAAAGCTTGGAAGAAGGAAGGCACAAAAGTGTAGCCTTGCTAACTCATCAAAACCCATCTCAACTCTATAATTTCTATCTCAAGACAAAATTTGGATTAGATTATGTCAGGTTGGTTAGATCAGATTATGTTCGTAATTGACACTTTATAATAGTTTCCCTTAGTTTTACTCGTCAGGATGATATCTGGTGCTATCTCCACTACTTTAGATTTTAAATATAGTTAGGGAGGATAGCTTACATGAGATATACTTTAGTGGTCATTGGGTTGGTTCAGTTGACAGGAGAGTCGGCCATACTAGAGGTGCAATCAAGCCGAATCAAATCGAATAGCTAGAAGCTCAAGCTCGATTCGATTCAAATACTCGGATTCGAAATTCGGCTTGAGATTGATCGAGTTTTAATATTCCAAACTCGAGCTTGGCTCAATAAAAATAGATAAAACTTGAGATCAATCCAATTCGATTTAGATATTAATCGAGCCATACTCGAGTTCGAGTTCAAATTTGAAATTGAACCTTAGACTACTAAAAATATATATATTATAATAAAATAATATTATTAAAATATATATATATTTGAGCAGACTCGCTAGCTTTTGAGTCGAGTATCTTGCTATTCGAGTTCGACTCGAAAAATTATTCGAGCTATTCGAACTCGACTCAAGCTCGGTAATAATCGAGTTGAGTCGAATCGAGTTAGAGTAGCTCACGAGCGGCTCGACTCATTTGCACTCCTAGGCCATGCTTGTATCAGATTCATGTTAGATTTTGTTGTTCAAGCCTTCAACCAGATCTTATTATCTTTAGTTTCAACAGATTAATTAGTTCACAAAAAGAAAGGAAAAAAAGAAATAGAATTGATTAATTTTGCGAACCCAACCCAACTTGGTTCAACAATAGATTGGCCCAAGGTGATCTGGCCCAAGCTGCACCCCGACTTACATTGGCTGAGCCATCTATGGGCATATAGCCAATCACATCGTTAACTAAGGGAGCAATCGGCCAAGTGGATTTATGCATATCTAACTTTTTCTCATCAAAGAATTTATATTCTACCAATGGGATAGATAAATCGGGCAATCAAATAATGGCACCAAGAGAAAAAGTATAGTGGATCAGGTGCCTCATACGAGCAATCTGTTGTAAAACAGCAGTGTCTAACTTATGTTCAAATGCCCATATGCTGTTGAAGTAGATATTGCTACAGTTGATTCAGCTGAATTTAACCTCTGTTTACATTGGAACAATATTAAAACAAGATGACCTATTCATGATTTATAAAGAGAAAAGTGAACCTAATTGTCTTTTAATTAGCTCAATAAAATGCTTGGCGTAAAGATTAGAATTCTTTTTTCAGTAAACTTCATTTCATGAGGGAATAAAAAATCAGAATTTCAAAAACCCAAGAATGTTTCAAATGACCGGACCTATTCTAACATTTCTTTCAAAAAAGTATGAAGTTCCAAAAGAAACAGTAAAATTATTAATAAATTATGCTCACAATTTATTCATTTAATAAACAACAGTAAAGACATTATCTTTGGGGATTATAGGTAACATAATTAATTTGGCTACATTGAGTTTTACTTGAATTAATTACAAATAAATCATGAAATTCATTGATATCTGTGGAACAATTCGGTAAATTGACACTATTTCCAAAACTCGCTTGGCCAAGAAAAATTGCAGGTATTTTAAAATAAGCTGGATAATACTTTTACCATGCTTCCGACTTGAGTATTTACGGTAGCAGCTAGCAAGAAATCTCCATGGTTATGTTTGGTGTATTGCCAGACAATCTGGAAAGGTAATATGGATTACCACCATTAAATTATCAATAATATTAATTATTATATTTAATGTACAGATAATGTTTATAAATTATTAAAATTTTGATTGACATGTTTGGTATGACAATCAGATTACCGATAATATGAAATCAAATTCTCAAAATATCCTCAATAATTTTGCCCTGGTGCTATTCTTTTTTTGGTGAGAAGAACGGGAATGATGTAGGTACGGTGATGGTGGTGCAGAGAATGTTAGGAAATACTCGAGATTCAATCCACAAGAAGTCTAAAATGAGATCTAGGATGACGAACGGAGTCCAACAAGCCCAAGAACAGTCCAAACGGAGTCTAGATGGAGAAAATACGCGTGAAAAAGGTGAAGAGGTGGACTGGTAGGACCTACGGACGGCAGACGGACCCACAGGGCCAGCGAGCTCGCAGGCACAATGACCAGGCTCAGGCCCAGTGCGTGGGCGTGTGCGGGCCGGCCACGGGCATGCGGCCCAATGTGGGTGCATGTGGGCCCAGCCCAGCAGATGCATGGGCGCAGCCCAGCACCTTCACACGGTCCATGCCCCATGCGTGGACCAGCAGCATTTCACACCGCATTTCATGCGGTGTATGGTGGACCGGTGGGCGTTTCGGGTTGGTTCTTGTAGCTCACAGCAAATTTCATGAACCAGCTTCACACGAGTGCGCGATCGGATGGCAGAGATGGCTTGCGGGCATGATCTGGGTTTGATGAGCTTGATCAGGCATTATCCAATGGTGAGAGGTGTGATTTGAGCATGGATTTGCACAATCCGATAGCTGAAGATGCAAGCAATGCTAATCAGATGGCCAGAGACCTGTTGGAGTCCGATCAGGAGTGATTCTCCGATACAGTCAGGATTTTAGGGCTTTAAAAGAGCCCTGTGGCAACAGAACTGTGAAAAAGAGACCGCAACAATGAGAAGAATCGAGATGAGGGCATCAGTCTAGCGAGGCTCAGGTAGCAGCCAAGAGCAGTTTGGCAAGCATCGAGTGCGCGCAGCAGACAGAGCAAATCCTGCAGAGCACCGATAGAAGATCGAAGGCAGAATAAATATTAGGCAGAGCAGCACGGAGAGGCCTGATGTAGCGGTTCGCTCCATAGGAAGCATCCAGGGACGTCGAAGATCCTGATACTGGTAGGCCTGTGAGAAGGTCTCTTTGGGGGGTTTGAGAGAGTTTTTGTGAGGGTAGCTTCTAGTTGAGAGAGATGGTATATAGAGAGCTGAGAGTGGGTGTTCTCCTCTTGTACTTGTGTTCTCTTTCTCATAGTGAAGCTTGCATGCCCCATAAAGGCAACGCTTGGGATATTCCACATACTTGATTGTGTCTGTATTGTTTTTTTTTCTTCCTGCTGCGATGCAAGTGGTATCGAAAAGGTCCTGTGGTAGTAGTATCCTGGCCAGACATCTCCAACAATTAGCATCAGATGAAACAATATCGGTGCAAGATTGCGGCGGTGATGAGCAAGATTGAAGATGGAGAAGACAAACGCAATCAATGTGGAGATCGACCACGAAAGATTGATCGATGCTCTCTTGTGCAAGGAGGAACCGTCTACATAGAGGATGCCAGCAGGAGCCTAATGTAAGGTAGAGCTCTAGATAGAGATGGATTGGGCATGATACAGGAGACTTGAGAGGAGGATATGTGATGTTGCCAGGAGTCTACCCCAAGCAAATCTCAGATCAGGAGGTGCCGTGAGGTGCACAGTATATGACGGAGATGGGATCAAGCGGTCTGGCTCGACTCCTATATTTGTCCATCCATGAGTAGCAAATATTTGCCCTAGAATATGGAGGCGAGAAGATCCAAAAGCTCTTAAAGTCAAGTGGAGGTCGAATATCGAGTCGAGATGGAGATTGTTAGAAAATACATCTCGAGATTCGATCTATAAAAAGTCTAGAACGAGATCCAGAATAACGAACGGAGTCCAACGAGCCTAAGAACAATCCAAACGAAGTCCAGATAGAGAAGATACGCGCAAAAGAAGATAAGGAGATGGGCTGGTAGGGCCCACAGACGGCAGACCAGCCTACAAGGCTGGCAGGCTAGTAGGCACGTGGGCCAAGCCCAGGCCCAACATGCGGGCCGACCGCGGGCTCGTAGCCCAATGCATGTGCGGCGGGCTTGGTCCAATAGACGCGCGGGCGCAGCCCAGCGCCTTCACGCGGTCCACGCCCCATGCATGGACTGGCAGCGTTTCACACCACGTTTCACGCGGTGTATGATGGACCAACAAGCATTTCAGGTTGGTTTCTCACGGCTCACAGCAAATTTTATGGATCAGCTTCATGTGAGTGCACGATCGATAGCAAAGATGGCTTACGGGCATGATCTGGGTCTAATGAGCTTGATCAAGCATAATCCAATGATGAGAGGCATGATCTGAGCGTAGATTTGCACGATCCGATGGCTGGAGATACGAGCGATGCTAATCAAACTGCCAGAGACCTATTGGAGTTTGATCAAGAGTGATTCTCTGATGTAATCAAGATTTTAGGGCTTTAAAAAGCCTATGGCAACAGAACAATGAAAAAAGAGACGGCAGTAGTGAGAAGTAGCTGAGACAAGGGCATCAACCTAGGGAGGCTCAGGCACCAGTCAAGAGGAGTTTGGCGGACGCCGAGTGCGCACAACAGGCAGAGCAGATCCTGTAAAGCACTGACAAGAGATCGAAGGTAGAATAGAGCGTCAGGCAGAGCAGCTTCGGAGAGGCATGATGTAGCGGTTCGCTCCACAAGAAGCGTCCAGGGACGTCGAGGACTCTGGTACTGGCAAACCTGTGAGAGGGTCTCCTTGGGGGGTTTTGAAAGAGCTTTTGTGAGGATAGCTTCTAGTTGAGAGAGATGGTATACAGAGAGTTGAGAGTGGGTGTTTTCTCTTGTATTTGTTCTTTCTCATAGTGAAGCTTGCATGCCCTGTGGAGGCAATGCTTGGGCTGTTCCACATACCTGATTGTGTCTGTATTATTTTCTTCTTTTTTCTTGCTACGACACGAGTGGTATCGAAATGATCCTATGGTGATAATGTCCTAGCTAGACATCTCCAACAGAGAAGTGGTAGGCTGATAGGTGTGGAGAACCGCAGGTACTGGGGTGAGGAAAGGGCGGGCACGTGTGGAGCCATGGGGGTGGTGGGGACTGGCATGGAGGAACCACAGAGGGTGGTGGGAGATAAGAGCAGAGAAGCCACGGACAAGTAAATGGAGATAGGGGAGCCGCGAGTCGGTGTGCACCCGAAGGGGGTTGGGAGGGAGGGTTGGGCAATGGATTTTGTGCGATTTTTTTGAGAGATAATTTTATCCAAAATTTTTATTGTACTATTATCAAAGAAGTGATAATCTGAATAGTCATCTATCCCAAGGCAATCAAAATTGCCTCCCATGAGGTAATCTGGATTGCCAAAGCAATCTGGATTACTATTCAAAAAACATACCAAATACAGTAATTCAAATTAACGTATTAAATTACCAGCAATCTAGACAGTTTGCCAACTACCAAACACAACCTAAGGGTTATGTAGTAGTGGATTCCATTCTTGTAAATTTAAATACTTGGCTAAGGCATTAAAAAAAAATGCTACTAACATGAGGCATGTGATTAACATATTTATCCTTGAAGATAGGGGAGCAATACCATGCAGTTGAGATCCCGAAAAAAGAATCATTGCTCAAAGTTTATGATTGATATTAGAAAAAAAAAAAATAGTAAAACAAATTGTGCAATCGTGGTTTGATTTCAAAAATCCAATCGGCATATGTATCAATTGGTATGGGTGCTAATTCAATTATATTAAAAGAAATAAAGCCCTCAAATGATTTATTTAGACTCCAACAAAAATATTTATATTTTCAATAGTTCTAAATTTATACATGCTGTTTCAAATTTTTTTCATTGATGAATGGTAGCAATGGTGGTGGAAGTTAATTGCCATGAACAACACCTTAGTCATGGAGGAACCCTAAGTGGCAGATGGAGCAGAATGCCAACCTTGATTTGGTCATCGCTCATATTAATTGGCTGAGTATAAGTCTTCAACAAGATTTAATTAGTCCAATTTATGGACCAAAGTTTCTTGATAAAATTGGCTGCTTTAGTTGGGCACTAGCTCGGTCCAATTTCTAACCATAGCAGCCTTGCTCATCCTAACCAAATATTAATCGAATCAGTCGACTAGTTGCTGATAGATGAATCTATCATTAACAGGGCATGACTACCACCCTAAGCTAGATATGTATTTCAATCGGATTTACTGTAGAGAGAAATTATATCCCACAATAAATGTACTATCTTAGCGGTTTATCATGCCAATCAAATTCCTTATTCCTACAAGCCTGATTCATCATATGGCCCGTCTCAGATTGTCACCCTCCTCAACTTATTTCGGATTGTTTCTGTGGTGCAACACTAAATTGATGCACTTAATGCATGGTATAATTTCTCACATCCGAGTGAAAAATAAATTGCGTCCAAATAAAACTCACCTGACCTAATAAACTTGGCCAAAATATTGCGGGCTAGTACAAGGACCAATTTGTCCATAGATTTGAAGATGGACAGAAACAAGCAGTTTTAAGAGATGTTTGGACCATATTATCTTTGTTTATGGTCATGGTAAAATTCTTAAATTTTGTAGAGATTCTGACTTCAATGTGCGTTCAACAAAACCTTGTATTTAGCCATGTACCGCTGCTTCCCCTGATCCTCTCCACGTGCGCAGCAATATTTAAAGAACTAGGGATCTAGGAATGAGTATTTCTTCAGACCAAAAAAAACGTCTACAACCCAGTGTGATGGAGTGTACAACGGACCCGGCCCACTAATGCTGGCCCACCAATGCCATGATTCTCTGTGTAAGTTGGTTGAGCTAAAAACTGGATTAGACTTGCACAATAATGGCCTGATTTCTGGCCCATGTTTTGATCTAAACCATCAGTCTAAAATAACCTGCGATCCTACATTTTACATGACACACACATCTGCAATCGGCTGCAACCAAATCTATCTAACCTGGCTACTATCACAGAATGAAATCACCTAAGACACACGTAGAAGTACCTCGAAGTCATTACAGGAAAGTAGGAGATTGAACAGAAGATCAATGAAAATTAGCTTTCACCATAAACCATGCCAGAGGATAAAAACAGACATGAGCTCCACCCATTTATCAGTCCATGATATAATGTACAAGACATCATTCACACGTCCAAGTCTCTCCGCAACATTCATGTCTCCTCTCTTCCCCTAAAACTGAATGCCAGACGTATCCACATCATGTCATATACCATATTAGGTTGAATAAATGCTACCAGAGTTGTATTTTCTGTTCCATCATGTTAAGCAATTAGTCTTCCATATTATGTTCATTGTCATCAGTACGTACTTTTGCCTGCAATAATGATCGAAAAGGCCGTTGATAAACACATCATAAACTTTTACCAAAAAAACAAAAACACATCATAAACTTGTTATTGTGATCTAGAGTTCATGCATCAGTAGTTTGGCATAACAAGTACGATGGAAAAGAAATAGCACAGCTAACTATATCATAGAAGAGTAGATGTCAGCACTCACATCTGATGATTCTTGTGATCATGTGGGTCAGCAAAGACCATCTTACGTTCTTAAGGCTGCCGAGGATTATAATAAAAAGGTTTCGATTTTCCAAAGCTACGAGCCATTCCCGCGCTTGCCAAAATTCATAAAACAGGTTTTCTAAAGTGTGTATCACGAGTTCTGGCTTCCACCAAACTGATGACCGGAACGACGCGCGACACTTCAACAATTGCCGACTTCACGTGAAATGAGTCAAAAGTCGGCGGCCGCCGACTTGATAAGTGCCAATTTGGAGTCACGTTCACAGTTTCTCGTGCTAGCACGTGGAATGCACGTCAGGTGAAGCTTCGAGGGTGAAACTGGTAATGCCCGAGCAGCCCGACGGTCTGGTTCACGTGCTGGGTTGGAGGGGTGACGGAAAGAGGCGAGATTGGATCCGTGGCAGGGGTTTTAGGCGCGAAGTTGGTGCTACGTGGGAAGCAGGTGGGAGAGGGGGAATGTTTTAGTCCCACATCGGGTAGGGAGAGAACGCTACACATGCTGAGGTATTTTAAAGGACCTCAGGTTCATTGCGTCCAAACCACGCAGCTGCGTGGTGGGCACAAAGCGAACTATTCTTTCGCCTTTTACTAAAGAATACCGTGTGCCCGCCACAAAAGCAGCATACGCCAATTTTTGGAGGGTCAGTTTCTGGAAAATTGGCCTACAATTACTTATAAATTTTTGTTTATTTAAAATAACAATTATAAGGTATGGTAGCTGGGCTTTTTTACGTCTAATGCACGCCTATTTTGGATGCGAATGTAAATGCACACCTGGCATGCGCGCTGCGGGGGAGGCGAGCGCTTTGCGCCTCTTACTGTGGCGTGGCGTAAAAGATGTTATGTATATTTTAAATATTTTCCAATCTAAAATTTTTTAAATATTTAAAAAGAGATATTAAAATTATTTATTCAGTTGAGATAATTTTATATTATGATTTTTTAATAATTATTAATATATTTTATATTAAATTATCATAATTTTTTATATCGGTTAAAAGATACGATGGTTTAAAAAAATTTAATTTAATAAAAATTATCAAAATTTCAAGATGTGGGAAAGTGATCTATATCTTTATGAATCTTTCTTTCGTGTACATATGGTCAAGCTCCACTGACTTGATTTTTTCTATTAAAGATGAGGAGAAAACAAGCCCAATTAGATAGACCTTTTGATTCAGAAGGAGATTGATCCTCTTATCGCGGTAAGCTAGATAAGGCAAATGTTCACACAGGAGGGAATTTGTGCGACAATCAGGTAACAGCTAGTTTACTTTGCATTCTGAATGCGGGATGTGATTTCCACCAACGTGATTCGTATACAACTTCAATAATGATCACCGATCAATATGGGAAGGATCGCTGCTCTCCGTCTACAAATAGAGGAAAAAAAAAAAAAAGAGGAGATCTCAAGTAAATCTTAAACTCTAGCAAATACTCCTCTCTTAATCGGAAACACTTTCAATTAGGAACTTTGTTTGCATGTTCAATCTCCATCAATTAGCATACCACCCATTTCGGCTCATTCCAACTTGAGCTGACCTCAGCTTCGACTCGATGCCTGTCAAACCTATCAACCTCGAAACCAGCTTAGGAACCGATAGCAATAGATTGGCGTTGGAGGAAGGGCTTCCATTTATAGCCCTAGTTGCAACAGAAAGAGTCCGTTCCGGCCACCATGAGATCACGAAGGACTCGTTTGGTTTGTCGGAAGAATTTTTCTACACAAGAAGTAACTTCTTGAGAAGTTATTTTCTGAAAATAGAATTTTAGTATGTTTAGTTGACGGTGAAAAAATGATTTACTACAGAATGACTTATGTTTGATTGAGCATCCATTTGTTTAGAAAAACTATATAGAATATTTATTATATCTTTAATAGATATAAGATCATACATTTTTACTCCTAAACTTTAT
>KE507007.1:49692-64472 GCA_000441515.1 Elaeis oleifera
GGACTATTCCAGACTGATCTCGAGTGGATACTCGTAAAGGTCGGACACTTGTGTTGCTAACAGAGAGCCTCATCTCTTCCAGATCCAATTTTGAAGAAAAAGATTGCAAAACAGGTATATGATTTGATCACAATCTGAATTTCAACATATATCAATTTCAGCATATAAAATAGATCATATGGTTTTATGTTTTTATGCATATAAAATTAAGATTAAAATTATTTTAATCTTATTCTCCACTATGGTATTTAGAAAATAAAATTTTTGAAATACATATGCATGTATCAAACCCCAAAATCCAACATGTAGGCCATCAAAAAGGTGAATATGGACCTAGACGAGGCTGGACAACATAAAAAGCTGCCAATTGATGAACTAGAGGAAATCAGAAATGAGGCATACGAAAATGCTAAGATATATAAAGAACGAACTAAAGTATTTCATGATCGAGCAATCCTTAAAAATCATTTTCATCTGGTTAAAAAGTTCTTTTGTATAACTCTAGGCTATATTTATTTCTGAAAAATTTAGGTCTAGTTGGACGGGGCCCTTTATAATAAAAGAAATTTTTTCACATAGGGCTGTAGAGATCGAGAATCTAAGTAATGGTGTCATTTTTAAAGTTAATGGACAACGATTGAAACCATTCTTGGAGTTGCCTACTGAAGTTGTGGAGGAGGTCATGATTCTCCATAAGCCTATTTATACTGATTGATTCTGTATCAAGGATTTAGTCTGGTTAAGGATTTTAAACTTCACACTTTTTAGAAAGCAACCTAAATTTTTTATTTTTTTCTAACCTTTGCTTTAGTGATTTTTATTTTTTTAAGAATAATGGACCGCTTTGCATGGAAGCACCTACCAATGAACAAGTATACTTAGTCAAGTGGTATCTCTTTTTATTTATTTACCTATCTTTATTTATTTTCTTACTCCATTGAGGACAATAGAAATAAAGTTGGGGGGTGAGGGGCAATAATATTAAAAAAATTAAAAATCCTCAAATAAGTGAATATTTAATGTTTAGGCACACGATTACCCTAGATTTGAGTTGATTCAAATAAATTTTAAATAGCAGTTGATGTTCACCTAAAAATTCTTGAGACACCAAGAGATCAAGTATTAAGAAACTTAATAAATGGTTAAATCTAGAATAAAATTATTCTAGCATTGCTAACTCTTCCTACTAATATCAAAGAAGAGTCTCTTTTTTATAAGTACAAGTAAAGTATCTATACATTCCTTCATAAATATATAAAAAAAGAGATAAGTTCTAAACATTGGTCTCCCATCGAGTAACCAGACCTCTTTGCCTCAAGAAGCATTGATGTTCGCATCAAAAAATGAGCAATGTGAAGATGCTCTTGCAAAAAAAAAGAAGAAGAGAGAAAAGAAAAAAGAAAAAAAGAGAGAAATAAGAGTTACTTTGCACTTGCTTGTATTAAAGTAGACAATTTGGATATGAAAATAAGAATTGATCTAGAATAGGTTTGGAAACAATTCTTGTTCTTCATTTAACCACCACATTAGTGAGTATCAATACCCCTTTGACCTATCTCAACAATATTCTTCTAAATATCAATGGACTGTTTAGAAAATTATTTGATAAAATATCTATTTTAGAGTATGACGGTATCTAACACTAATTTCATTCTTTACTCGAGGACGAGAAAAGCTCAAGTTGGGGGGATGTGATGAGTACATTAAATATCCCAAAAGAAGTATCAAAATATCCATTAATTGACTTTTATTCTTTAAGAATTGATACTTTTGCTTGTGTTTTGTAGAAAAGATGATTGTCAATACAAAGAGCTCGATTTGTAGATTAAAAAAAAAATTGAAAGCAAATCAGACTCAAAACGGACTCTCAAAGGAGATTCAAAGTATCCTAAAAAATCAGTTCAAAAAGGCCAAAAGCAGCCCAAAATCAGAAGAAGCCCAGCCCAATTAATCGGTCGATCCATGGTGGTTCACAGAAATAATTTGCATTTCGATCCATGGCAGCTTGCAGGAACAGTGACTGGTTCACAGTCAGTCCATAGATCGGCGTGCATCGGGTCTTCACGTGGCTCATGAGAATAGTTTTCTTGATTCTTTATCATGGTGCATGAGCAGAGCAGGCTGGAATTTGTGCTATCGGATGGTGGGCAGTGATTCAAGGCTTGATCAGACCATCCATAGTAGTTGCCAGCTGAGAACTAAACAGAAGCATCTTCAGTGCGCCATTCGATGATCAAAAATGAAGATCAAGCAAGATCCAACAGCCAATATTGATTTCGATTTGTTTTGAGATTGTTTGCAGCATGATATGGGGCATTGGATGATGATTCGATGGCCAAAAAGAAGTTCATGTAGGGATGCGCTTGGGACGCGATTTCGGGAGTTCTGATGCGACAATGAGTCTTTGATGGATAGTATTCCATGAAGAGATAGGAGGTTGGATACAGGCATGACTCGGGAGCGCTGAAGGCTATAAAAAGAGACACTACGCATAATAACAGTGGATAGAATGGAAAGAGTGGAAGCAGGCAACAGTGCAAGCAGCAATAGTCTTCTATATTTTTTATTTATTCTAGTATTGTTTAGGGGAGAGAAAAAGGGAGAATATGGAAGAAGAGCTGAAGATCTCAATGCGTGGCTAGATACCTCCAACTCAGAAATGCAACGAAGCCTGTAAATAGATTTTATTTTTCTATATTAATTTTCATATAATAAAATTATACTTCTATTTTATATCTTTTATTTTTTTATGGTATTAATCTAGTCTGCATGGCCTATACCTTCTACAGACGTGCGGTGATCTCAAGATACAGTACGTACCGAGGAGAGATAGATCGTAGTATGTTAGATTAAATCTTATATCTTGTAATTAGACTTAAATTGTTTATACTTCAAATAGATGAGCCATGATCTGTGGATACGGTCCGTACCTCTCAGAGATAAACTATATTAATACTCTAATTACAAGTATTAATATTGTAACATAAAAAAAGAAGAAATAAAGCTATTTGTAAGATGGATTCGAAATTTCTGAGTTATCTCTCTGACTTGCTTTCGTTCACAAATTGCTTTACACTTGTAATTTAATTCTTGCTGTTTATTTTAAATTCTTCCGCAATCAATTCTCTTTTATTACTTCTTCATAAAATAATTACTCTAGATCTCTGTGGATACGATCCCAACTTACCCTATCTATATAGTTTGAGTTGATTTTTATTTTGTTCGCCTACAATAGTGATAAGTCAGTGAAGCCCGAACTTGGGATACCCCCAAGCAGGATCCCTATGCTCCTCATCTGAGCACGAGTTGAGTCAAGTTGAAGACGGACCAATCATATTCGAGCATGATGTTTCCAAAGCTTGACCCAAGTCACTTAGGATACCCTCGAGTAGGATCTCTAAGCTTCTCGCCTGAGCGTTAGTTGAGCTAAAATCGAGCCGGCCTCGTCCTAGCATGAGGTCAGCAAAGCCCGACCTAGGTCACTTAGGATACCTCCAAACAAGATCCCTAAGCTCCTTGCTCGAGTGCAAGTCGAGCCAAAGATGGGCCGACCTCATTCGAGCATGAGTTTAGCAAAGCTTGACCTGTGTCACTTGGGATATCTCGAGTCAGATCCCTAAGCTCCTTGCCCAAGCATGAGTCAAGCTGGAGATCAGCCAGCCTCGTCCTAGTATGAGGTCGATGAAGTCTGACCTGGATCACTTGGGATACCCTCGAACGAGATTCCTAAGCTCTTCGCCCGAGCATGAGTCAAGTTGAAGACAGATCCCCCTCATCTGAGCATGGGGTCGAAAAAGCCAGACCTACCTCACTCACTTGGGATACCCTCAAGTCGGATCCCTAAGCTCCTCAAGCTGGATCCCCAAGCTCCTTAAGCTGAATCCCTAAGCTCCTCACCCAAGCATGAGTCGAGTCGGAGATAGGCTGGCCTCGTTTGAGCACGAGGTTGGTGAAGCCGAATCTGATCACTTGAGATACCTCTGAGCGGGATCCCTAAACTCCTCACTCGAATGCAAGTTGAGCCAAAGATGGATCGACCTCATCCGAAAATATGATCGGTAAAGCCCAACTTGGGCTACTTAAGATACCCTAGAGTGGGATGCTTAAGCTCCTCACGCGAGCATGAGTCAAGCTGGAGATGGACTGGCCTCATCTAGGTATGAGGTGGATGAAACCACAACCTGGTACCCCTAAACAAGATCCCTAAGCTCCTCACCCGAGCACGAGTCAAGCCAGAGATGGATCGGCCTCATCTGAGCATGAGGTTGGCAAAGCCCGACCTGGGTCACTTGGGAACCTCCAAGGGGGATCCCTATGTTCTCCGCTCGAGTGCGAGTCGAGCTAGAGATGGACCAATATCATCCAAACATGAGGCCCGACCTGGGCTACTTGAGGTAACTTGAGAAAAGATCCCAGAGGCCCCTATAATGATGTGCGAACCGAGCCTAAGTAGTCCTTAACATACAGACACAACTACAACTAAGAAAAGTAGCTTTTCATCACTAAGAGTTGTTGTTACAAAATAGGTCGGACAAGACTGACCCAAAAGTATGCTCAACAGGCCTAAGTAGAATCTATAAAAGGATAAAAAAAGGATAAAGGCCACCAAGGCCTAGGAGTCAACTGGGAGAATAGGTTCCCCTCGATGGCAGCAGTTGGGAATGGGGTAGTGATCTTAGCAACCTCTGCAGCCTTAGCCTCAAGAATTTTGGGCCTCGACGTCGGTGACCACCTCCACCATGGTTTGCGCTATGTCATTGCTCTAGATCAATCAAGCACCAATAGCAAGCATATATTGTTGCCTCTTCTTCACCATAGCAGCAGCCATTAAGTCCACCAAATCCGACAAAGACAGAGGCATAACTTGAAGTGATAACTTGTTAAGCAGCAAATGCCAACAATCAAAAGCATAAGCACACTCAACTAGCACATGATTAAGATCTTTAAGTATATTAGCGCACAAATCATAGTTGGCTAAATGATCAGGTATAATGCCTCTCCTAGCAAGCAATTTTTTGAAGGCAATCTGTTTCATGTCACCTTCCACCAAAATACTTGACCCTCATAGGTACTTCCAACTTCCACACCCATTGATTATTAGGACTATAAGTTTCTTCCTGCTTACTAATAAGATGATAATAGTTCTTAATAGATAGCTTCTTTGGCCAACTATTCTCCTAGGTCAACTGATCAGACCATGATAAATGTGGCAAAGGCATCTTGCTCACCTGATTCATCATTTCAGTTGCAATAAAATGGGAGAGGGATTGCATGTTCCATTCTCTAGGAGAGCTAACAACATCACTAACCTTCATTTCCTCCATTGATGCTTCTATGTTGATGTAAGTAGGCCACAATGCAAAGAAAATGGTAGACAACCATGGATTATGATACACGTTCACTGATTGCCCATTACCTATCACCCATATGAACTGGTGTTAAATTAATGACCCACACTCTGAAATTTTCCTCCAAATTGCAGAGCATTGTTGAGGTGTGACATAGTTGCTCCAAGTGCCCTGAAAATGTTATTTAGCTGACACCACCTTAGCTCATAAACTGTTTTGGTCCATGATAATTTGTGTGGCCAATTTATACAAAAAAGCATACCTTCTAGTTATAAAAGATGTTAACCCTAGGCCCCCTTCAGATCTAGGCCTACATATATTTTCCCATGCAATGAGGTGAAGATCCCTCCTATCATTGCCATGCCCCCACAAGAAAGCCTTATAGTCCTTTTCTAACCAAAGCAACACAGTGGTTGGCATATAAATGCAAGATATAAAGTATATGAAGGCAAGGATGTCAACACAGAATTTAGAAATATTGCTCAGCCAGCAAAAGACAAAGCCCTCCATTGCCATCCTACAATTCTAGCGGTCATTTTTTAGAATAAAGAAATACTTCTTTTCAAAGTTTTCCTCTATATTGGAACATCAAGATACTTCCATAATCTTGTATTCTCATTAACTAGCATAATTCTTTTAATAGCAGCTTTAATTGGCGATGGCACGGTAGGGCTAATCATAATGTGGGACTTCGCAACATTGATTGCTTATCCAGATATAGAGCAATAAGCTTCAATAACTGCTTTCAGACACACCACATCTCTAACAGTTGCCTTAGTTATAAAGAGACAGCCATTCACAAATAATATATGCAATATAACTGACCCTCCTCTTTCAGGCTTATAGACTCGCATCATTCTATTTTGAATAGTAAAAGTAAGGAATCTAGATAGTACCTCTGCATATAAAATAAATAAATACGGAGAGAGTGGGCATCCCTGATGAAGTCCTCTTGTGGGTTGAAACTAGGTTGTAGGTGTGCCATTGAGAAGTAAAGTAAATTGAGAGTGCTCAACACATCCCATAACCCAATCAATAAATTGAGAATGAAAACCAAATTGAGAGAGAACATGAGCAAAAAATGGCCAATAGACATGGTTATATGCTTTCTCCAAGTCCACTTTAATCATTGCGAGACCACTGTTTAGTGAAGCTTTGTATAAAGAATGTATTATTTCTTATGCTAATAAATATTTTTCAAAATGCTTCTACCCTGAACAAAGGCCACTTGCTTGGGTGACACGATTAAGGGCAATAAAGGTTGCAACCTGTTAGCTAATATCTTTGCATTGATTTTATAAAGAGTGTTACAAAGACTGATCGATCTATAATCTTGCACATGGATAGGGTTATTCTTCTTAGGAATTAAAGTGATGAAATTTTATTCCATTCCTCTGGCATCCAAGATTGATCAAAGAAAGATTAAATAGCATGAAGCACATCTTCTTTGATTCGATACCAAAAGATTTGAAAAAAGTTGGGAAAACCATCTGGCCCTTGAGCTTTATCCGATGCCATGCTTGTCAAAGCATCTTCCACTTCTTCTCTTGAGATCGGCCTAATTAATACATCATTCTGAGTAGTAGAAATCATGAAAGAATAATAGGCGTATCAATCTCTACCATACCATGCTAAATCTTCCATCTTTGCTGAAAATGTGATAACAACATGGATCTGATGTCATTAAGATCTTCCACCTATTCTCTTTGCTCATTTTGTAACATCAATATTTTATTCCTTCTTTTCCTTAGAATAGTAGCTTGATAAAAATACCTTGTATTTGCATCCCCCTCCTTAAGCCATGTGATTCTGGATTTCTGCTTCCACAATACTTCTTGAACATGCAAAATATGATTGTCATCCCTTAGAAGAGCCAACAACAGGTTATGTTCCTGCTCTAATAAAAAACCTTGCTATGATTCTTTTTGCTAAATCTCATAAATCTGGGTATACAGTTGCTGACCCTTCAAAATATATTTCTATCCTATATTTCCACCTCATAATGGCTCTTTTAGCCTTATGAAGAAGCTTTAAAATTCTAATTCTGAAGGGTAGTTGTCTTTACCTTGCCAAGCTCGATTAATGACATCATGAATCCCACCATAATGCAGCCAAAATTTTCTAATCTAAATGGCACTTCTCCTTGATTAAACTGTATATTTGGAGTGAGCAATAGGGGACAAGGATCGAAAGCAAATCTCGCTACGTGATGCACTCTAGACTTCGGAAAGATATTGAACCATTGATCATTAGCAAAGGTCTGATCAATTCTTTTGCAGACTCTAGCCAAACCTTCCTATTATTGCACCATGTGTAATTCAGCCCTTGAAAGTCTAGATCTATAAGACCAGTGCTTTGAATAAGAGCCCTAAATTCTCTAATATCCTAATTGATTTGGAATAGCTTCCCTCCTCTCTTATCATGATCATTCAAAATACAATTGAAGTCTCCCATAGAACAAGTGGAAAACCCAGAGATAACATTGTTTCAACCTGCATCCATAGTCTTCTTCTCTCCTGCCCACATATGCTTGCATACCTAGCTCCCAAGATCCACAAAGATTTCTATTCTTGAGAAATGACCCCAACACTGCTTGTCTGTCACCATGAGTAAAATCTATAGTTCCAAAATTCTTCTTCCAAGCCATTATTACACCCCCAGAGAGCCCCAGTGCTGGAATCACATATGTACTCCATTGTGATCCCAGGAATCTATGTACATGTAGTAGGGATTGATCTGACAATCTAGTCTCCATGAGATAACATATGTCAGGATTGTATTGTCTCATTAAAGTCCTCATGCAATTGACAAAGGAGGGCTTTGCTGCTCCTTGACAATTTCATGAAAGTATCTTCATTTCTTTTGAATTACAGATGTAGTTGCCTCCCTGGCCACCACATCCTTCAATTCATCTATATTTAGATCTAATTTTCTTCTAAACCAGTAGGTCCTTCCTTCCCCCATAGACCCCATACTACTAGAGGATCCTAATAGTTTCTACTTCAGTAATTTATAACAATGACTATGAGATAAAGAAGTATTATCCTGATTTGTTGACTGGCCCTCATCTGCTCCCATAGTACGCTGAACTTTCAAAGTAACTAAAACATCTTGCTGCTTCCTTTCTTGACCTTAGGTTGAAATTATGACTGGCATCCACACTTCTTTGTAAGTTGATTTTTGCTTCAGATCAGTGTTGTAGATTGTTGCTATATTGAGTCAGTACTTTGAGAGCTTGATTCTTCCAGGACAATCACTTTTGCTTTTAGTGGTGATTTTGATCCAGATACGCGACTAATCCCTAGTTGATCAGCTTTAAGGGGAGACCTTTTCCTCTTTTACTTCATTTTCATAGCGCCAGATACTACTTTTAGATCAGAAGCAGGTATGATCTCTATCTGTTGGGCTTCAGCATACTCCTCAGAATATTGTCTCATTAGCAGAGTAAAATGAGAGCCTGAAGTAACTTCAGGGCCCCTTCCACCCCTTACAAATGGATTTTTGGTAGGGGATTTCTCGAGCTCTTTTTGGGTTGCATCCATGCTTCCGAAGATTGCCCACCAGCAGAGGTCGGTGTAGGTGATCTTCTAGCAGCTTGAGCTATAGAAGGATTCATCAGCACCCTAGCTGTCCTGATCCATGGACCATATACCAACTTAGTCTCATGATCATGCGAGCCACCACAAGATTCCATGGTTCTCCCTAACAACCCACATGAGTAGCACAAATCTAGAAGTTCTTTATAAATAAACTGCTGCCAGATGACATTGTTTTTGACCATAATCAGAAGCCCTAGGCAGATGCTTTTCTCAAGATCGATGAGAACACATACACGAGCATACCCCTTTCTTGATGAGTCTTCTGTCTACTCATCAAGGCACATTGAAGATCCAGCAACTGACACGATTTTAAATTTTTTTTTTTCTCCCACAATTCCATCGGCAAATCCAGTAGTCGGATCCAAATTCTGGCTTGTCTTACCCTATCTCATGAAGGATTGAAGTTGGGTCTCCAACTTTCCAATGCAAGCAACTATCCAGCTAAGGACCAAGGTCCTTTGGCTAGAATCTGAGCTTGATCCTCTTCCGAAGGTAAATCAAAGAGTAAAACTCTATCAAAAAGAGTTGAGACATGAAGAGTACCTTCAAGTTTTCATCTTGCCCTCATTTCTTTTGAACAAAATCTAATGGCAACCCTTCCCCAGGAACTTGCCGACCAACATAGCTTTCCATCGAGCACATGTCTGATCAATTTCATCATCAGCAAAAGCCACCACCTAAATTTTTTCTTCCAAAGATGCTACCTCCTTTAAGGTCATCCAAGATGTTTCCTACTTAAACCTCCGTAGGTCCTAAGCAACCTAAGACCATGAACGATGTGCCTCAGGAACCCTATCCCTATTCTTACTTGGCATACTCCTAGGAGGCGAGCCATATGCCCCCTTGCCCTTCAGATTCACTATCTTGAAAGAGTCTAGCGAAGAAGCCCCCACCTTACCAGGCGAATCAGTCCTCTCTGCTCCCTCCTTCCCCTTTGAGAAGGGGCTGGTCAAAACCCTCACCTCGCCTTTCTTTTTCTCACTCTCACTCTCACTCATAGTTAAAATTTAACCAACATGAACCATAGCCCCAACCTCCTTCATGGCCGCCCTGGCCACCAATGACTCGACAAAGTATTCTAGGTGGTGGATGAGCTAAAAAAGGAATAAGGTCAGAATACTTAACTACGAGTGAAGAATGAAAAGAAGGAACTAACTATTTATAGGACTCGGATGGCTCTGATTAAATGGCGGTACACTTAGCCATCATGGATGGCTACCAAATGGCAGCTCGACATTGGAGCACATGACCCCCCATGGATCACAGTGCCAATGCCCCATATCTTCGAAAGCAACAGCTTGGATGGATAAGATCATGATGTGTGGTACCCATCTTTATTCTACCATTTCACCCATTGAGATGCATTTATTATGGTCATCCCATCACCAACTTAACTCGGCCTCAGTCATCGATCTTTCTCCCTTCATCCAACCTCAATTTCGCTCGAGCTTGAGAAGGTAAAGGGCAAGTGTTGGAGATATCACCCCTGACCTCAGCCAGAGCCGAAGCTCCAGTGAGCTCGGCTAACACTAAGGATATGTGGTCAAACCCTACCGACTTGACCTCCTTGATCGAGGATGAGAAGGAAGCGGACCCAATTAGGCAAGCCTCTTGGTTTGAAAGGGGATTGATCCTCTTGTTGCAGTAAGCTAGATAAGGCAACTATAATCACATAGAAGAAAATATGCATGACAGCCAGATCACAGCTAGCCTTCTCTATGTCCCAAATGTGGGAGTAATTTTTGCTAGCACGATTCGCGCACAACTTCCATAATGGCCACCGCTCAATGCGCAAAGGGCTGCTGCTCCCCCTCTATAAATAGAAGAAAAAGGGGACCCTAGGTAAGTCTCAAGCCCTCACAAATACTCCTCTCTCTCTCTGACATAGACACCTTAGCTAGTAAATATCTTGATTTGGTGGACTAAATCCAAAAAGATAAGAAATCCAACTGATTGCTGTGGTTTTGATCCTGTTGCACTAAAATAGGCATAAATCTCTCATCCAGAGTTATAACCATCTACAAGATTTCAATTCAGAAAGCTCTTTCGATGCTCTACGTGCCTGACTACTTTATCGTTATAGTCCAATTTTGAGACTAGATTTATTCATTTGATAGATCAATGGAAGCCTGAAAGATCCTGAATGAGTTGAAAGTTTGAATTTTTATCTATTTTATATTTAAATAAATCTAAAATATTTTAGGTAGCTGAAGCATCAAGTTAGGGTTTTCTTTTATAAATATGGCCTTTTGACTAATGTTGTAGGTAGTTTATTTTTGATATTGAATTAAAACTATAGAAGAGAGTTTTCTCTTATATTTGTTGTTTTCTTTGTTTCGTGCATCTTCCTCTTTATTTTATTAAATATGATCTTGACTGCGTTAGTTGATATTAGAGCCCAACCAATCTTTGAACGGAGTTTCTTCCCTACAGTCGAGATGGTGGGTGGTGCTGGTAGCCACAAGCAGAACCAAACTGCAACTCAAACGGCAATAGCTCCTGAAGAAATCTCATAGCGGGAGTAGGATCTAATAATAGAGTGCGAAGATTTAAGGAGATAAGTGATGAAACTGACTGCACATCTTATATAGTTGAAAAATCAGGATGTGAGATCCGAGGTGGAATCAAAAGACCGCAAATCCGATGGAGAAGCTTCAAGTTTTGAGAATCTTTTCCATAGGGGTATTCCCATCCACCGACGTGAAAGTTGAGGTGATTCGTTAGAATGATCAATCCACTGGTATGATACCATCGAGGTAGATCTACCTAAATATTTGGATAGTCTATAATCAGAGGTATTTATCAATTGGTTGGATAAGATCGAGCGTATCTTCGAATATAAGAAGGTGCCTAATGATAAAAAGGTAAGCTTGTCATCCTAAAATTGATGGGTCGAACTTCTGTTTGGTAGTAACAGCTAAAGAAGATTAGGAAATGCAAATATAAGCCAAAGATCCAGGATTGAGAAAAGATGAAGAAGGTATTGAAGGAGCAATTCTTGCTCTTCAAGTATATGCAGTTCCTATATCAGTGCCTGCAAAATCTCAGGCAAGGGACTAGGTCTATAGATGAATACACAGAAGATTTCTACTAATTAGTCGCTAAAAATGATCTGACAGAGAGTAAAAAATAGATGGTTGCGAGATACCTTAGTAGACTAAGATAGTAGATCCAAAATGCATTGAGGCTCCACTCCCTATGGATGGTCAAAGAGGTTTACCACCATACTGTAGTTGCTGAGGAACAGCAACGACGAAGGCTTGTGCTCAAATCTGATCCTTCCCAACGAAGCAACCAAGCATCGAAGGATCAGAGAGACATGTGGCGTAATATAGTTTCTACCCCTCCTGTTTGTACCATTGTTGATGTGAGATCCTCTAAGCCAACCCTGACTAGGTCTTCTACTCTACGGTGCAACAATTGTTGTGAGATCGGGTACATATGGAGTGAGTATCAGAAGCCTGCTGGTCGATCTGGGAAGCAGTTATTGATTGAAGGATGAACTATCCGACGAGGATCGAGAGCCTACTTATAACAAAGAAAGTGAAGAGGAGGATGATTCTCTACTATTTGAATAGAGAGAAGAGGCTTTAGTTGTTCTAAATAGCCTGCTTACTCCTAAAAAAGAGAAAAAAAAAGATTGAAGGTGGACCAATATCTTCCATACCTGCTGCACCATTAAAAAAAGATTTGCAAGATCATTATTGATAAAGGTAGCTGCGAGAATATCATCTCTTAGGAGGCCATCATTAAGCTGAATCTGATAAGCTGTGATGGTTCCAGAAAGGGAGTGAGATGGTTGTCGATAGTCACTATTTGTTTCATTTTCTATCGAATAGAAGTACTTCGGTAAAGTTTGGTGCGATGATGTTACCATGGATGCTTGCCATCTGCTTGTTGGGAGGCCTCGGCAGTATGATCACAGCTCCTTCCAAAACACCAACAAGAAGCACCTTCCAAATTATGCCTCAACTCAGATAACATCAAACCTTAATTTATTTTTCATTACTTACAGAAAGTTATTAATTAAATATCAAAAATAAAATTATAATATTAAATGAGGAAGATTTTCCAACACACAAAATAAGAAATGATAGATAAGCTGAAGAGGTAGATTATCATACATGCACTTCATGTGAAAATGAGAAAAAGTTGTGTTATATTTTTAAAAATTGGATCCTTCAAGTATATGTTTAATGAATTTGGTTTCTCAAAAAGAAGTTCACGCCAAAATGCATGAAACTAAAACCAGATGGTTAGCTGTTATTCATGTCAGAATTTTACATAAATTCTTCAATTTATTTATAATAGTCGCTACTATTCTTATAAATCCATTGATGAAGTATTTTATGATGATCATGGTATCCATTTTTCGAAAATTGATAAATATTTTTTTAGATAAATGTGTCTTCCTTTTTTGCCCCTGTTTCAAGAATTCTTTATAAACTGAACTGAAGCCTTTCTATTAACAAATTACTGTGTTTGCTAGTTGCACTTCTTGTCCTCTTGCACCACTTGCTTGTGGTGACATGGTGATTGTGATATCCACAAACAAGCATCCAACTTTTGTGAAGTATAGCAAATTAACAATTGATGGAAGCAAGGTGTTTCTAGCGTAAACATGTAGGGGTCATCTGGATAGGCGGAGTCGTCGTCCACCAGTAACTCCCAAGCAATGGAGGCTCCCGCTTAAAGAAAGGGAGGACATCAAGTGGTTTATGGATCTTCCAATCCCCAATTTAAGGATAACTAATTAAATCACCCCAAAAATATTTTATCTTATTTTCATAAACAAGAGATGTGGAGAAACCTAAAACAAGCTAGATTCTAATGCAGTTCATTTCATCTCTAGAGCAAAGCTTCTCTTCAGAGAAGAAGTTATCCACCAATAATTCTGCCATGCAATTATGCAAACAGGTTTCTGAAGTACTTACTGCTATGGATTCAACACCAGTACAGATTTATGCAGCTTTTGTTGATGCTCTCATCCTTCCTGCACCTCACCCAGGCCCCTCTATGAATAGCTACTTCATTATTAGTGGCCCTAGTGCACCAGTATATAGGAGTCACAGATTCAACTTGTGTAAAAGCCCTTATACTACATGCAACTAACTCATCCCGTCCTTGTGCGACATGATGCACCTTTTGATATCTAGAGCAGGGACCTACGACCTACATGTCCCTCCATCAATAGCATAAGGAACTTAAATTTATTACCTCTGGAAACCATTCTCAAGCTTTACAATGAGTGATGAACCTATCTTATGTGTTGGCTTTGATGCGAGAATACCTGTCCTAAAAGGCTGAGCCTTCTCTATCTCTCTTTAATCTAGTAATTCTCCTCATGTATGATAATGAATGGGTACTGTTGCGGCCAATCCCCTCGTCGATCACGCCTGGTCGCCGGGAGCGAGCACCTGCACGGGAAAGCCCACACGGACCGGAGGTAGCTCCGGCGGGACCCTCCGACGGTCAAGTCAGAGAGGAGAACGGGCAACAGTGTAAAGGAGAGAACCAGAGGGCTTCAGGGTGCTTACCCAGCCTTGCCTTGTCTTCCGGGATTACTGTTGCCTTACTCCTTTTATAGTTGGAGGCAGTATGGTTCCGCCGTCAGTGATGTTGACAACTGTAGAGTTGTCAAGCCGCCCTGGGCTGTCACGTCGTCGGGGTTGCCACGCCGTCGATGAGGTGACAGATCCCAAGAATTAATTGGCGTCCTTGGCAGGATGAATGCCGGGGGTCCCTGGCAGGGCAAGGCCCTCCTGACGGCCGTACGGCATGCGGCGCGTCCATGATGGGACTGCAGCCCACGCCGGTTGTCCGGTAGCAGAGT
>KE507007.1:69925-87769 GCA_000441515.1 Elaeis oleifera
AACAGGTACCTCACACTGTTCTCTATATCATTTTGGATGATAAAATTGTTGGGTGAATAGCATTCAAATCCCTTGAGCCCGAACCCACAAGAAACAATTTGGTCAAATGATATAGTTGTGCCATATGTTACTATGTACTATTTGAAACTACTGATTAATAAAAGAATAATTATCATCTTAATTCTCACAAGTTTCTTTAGAACAAGAAGATGAAGACTACTTCGGCAGTTTTTAATTGCAGACAATCATCAGAAAATAGAAAGAGAAAAGTGAGTATTGCAAGATTCGATTAATGTAGTTCAATTTTATTCAGAATTTATTAAGTAATTTGACCAAAGTAGTCAAATTAAACACACTCCTGCGCTTCTTAAAACTACTGCAAACATTAGCTTACTACAGATAAGCAAAACAACAGAACTGAAATTATGGATCTTTCTTCTCTGCTCCAAAACTTTCTGAGATTTTCTCATTTAACCTATGCACTTAATTATCCCAATAAGCTTTGTTTGATCGTTCTAGGATTAAGGTGGTTCTACTGCAAAGCTAGAAAGACGAAACAAAATTCCCATTCCTTTTTGAGTTCAAATTCACTATTTCGAAGACACCATGCGAACCTCAAGTCATCCAGCAAGGTTGCTTGGTAAAATGATTTGGTAAAGGAGAGGACAGAAGCAGAAAGTTGGCTGCCGTTCATTTTTTTCCCGTGTTGTTCAGATTGTTCCAACGAATGCGAGCACAGGAATACTGTTCAAAGATATCTGCCAAATCGCCACCATGAAGTATATCTTTGCTCCCACTGTTCATGACTTCACCCTTTGATGCTTCATTCCACCAAATTTTTCTACGTACATGACTAAATGAGGAGAGTGGATATACTAAAAGAAGAAACCAGCAGCTAATCTCCCTTCAATTCTTTGGCCCAGTTCTTTGTTGGATAAATATCATAGAAAAATTGATTAAAACCATATTCTTATCCATATTCTTATACTTCTCTTGATGGATAGATTATTTTTTCATAAATAATATTGATCCATAAAGTATAGAGAAAATCTTACTAATCCAAGAGAAGGATAAGTTGTTTTCCTATCAGCTAGAAAAATATTTTTTATTTATTTCTAAAATATTCTTAACTTTATAATAATAATAATAATAATAGTAATAATAATATTAATATTAATAATATTATTATTATTACTACTATTACTATTACTATTATTATTTTACAAGTGGAATTAATGAACTTGTCCTTGCATAAGCCTTTTCAAAGGAGTTAATAGATAGAATTTTGTTTGTGCCTATCCCTCGTAGTGAGATTAGAAATAGATTGGATAAGGGTTTACCTTCTGGACTAACGGTGAAAGTTTCTAATCTTTATCATTTTTTTTTTTATCTAAACCCTAAAGAGTTCCAAATTTTGCATAGGTTTGGAGAAAAGAGGTTCATCCCTGAGTTATTTGGTTAATTTATATGGAATTAGCTTGGCATCGGCTACTATGTAGGGCTATATTATCTTGCATGGTTTTCATATGACAAGTCATCATGGTGTTTGCTCAGAAATGGAGAATCTTTATCTCATGTTATACTTCATTATAGAGTTTCATCTCATAAATATATGGAGGATAGCCTCATTGTAGCATGGATCTATTAGTTCATCCTTGACAAGTTAGGAGTTTTTGGCAAATTGTTAAAGAGAAATTTTCCTCTAATGTTAAAAGGCAGAAGTTGTTCTGAGTTATTATATTATCTATAATATTTAAGCAGTAGGGAATGATCGCATATTCTAAGATTCAAAACATATGCTACATTAATTTTTCTAAAAGCTTTACTCGAGCTCATGATGAATTCCTTCCACTGGTTGTTACTAAGGGATCTTTGATAACAGAAAAAGCCCATGGCTCTTCTTTTGCAGTTTCTACGTCTTCTAGACTAATATATTTTTTGGGAGCCATCACCCTCTTTTCTCAAGATTAATATTTATAGCAATGTGTCTAATTTTGGTAGATCTACCTTCATTATCAGAAGTGCTACTGGTGTATTTATTGTAGCAAGAGATGTTCAAATTTTTGATACTATAGTTCCTATGGCAATGTTTCATATTATATGAGAAGGTTTGAATCATGCTGTCTACAAACAACAAGCTTCATAAATTTGATTGGACAGTGATTCTATGGTAGTTATCGGATGGTTTTTAATCCATCTCTTGATGATAATATGTGGCATCCATTATTATAGGATTGTTGGAGAATACGAATTCATCGACTGCTTCTGATATCTCATATATTTATTGTGAAACTAGTAGTACCGCTGACTGAATGACATCGCTGGTGATATAGGATCAATATTATAGGTTATATGGCTAACCTTTCTATGTAATTTTTTAATATTTATTTTTTGATTCTCTTGAATATATTTATTCATGTTTAGTTTAATTTATACATCCATTTTGTCAAAATAATAATAATATATTATTATTATCATATTATAGAATAATATGTAATATAATATATAATAATGTTATATCTTAGCAAAGACAAGTCTAATGCTCATCAACCAACTAATGGATGTTCAACTGAAAAGCAAACCAATGGATCACAAATTATTGCATGGACCAAGTCCAACTGGACCAGGGCAAATCTAAAAGCATATGCGCAGCGGATAACATGCAATATTCCAAAATTGGTGAAATACAAGGGGTGATGTGGCATGTTCTCCACCATCTAATTTGGCATGGTCTATTGGACCTGGTCCAAGTAATAATTATAACCAATGGATGCAGTATTTTACGATAATCTATTATATATATATATAAACAATACTCTAGGAGTTCTGGAGTGTTGCCAACTCAGCTTCTCAAATGAGTAGGGTTGCACCAACGGGACTGAACCCGATTCAAGGAAGCCTTTTTTTGAAACATCGCGATTCCTTTCCATCGAAAGAAAGGGACCACTTTCGTTCAATGAAGACAATGACGAGAAGGACCAAGACAACGGCAGAAGATATCGCCAAATCCAGAATGACAACGAGGATTCATCGAAGAGCTGCGGGAAGTGGAGGAGGCTGGACATGTTCACCCTAGGGTTCATCCTCCCATTAATCCAAGATCTCCGGCCCCCAAAACTCCTCCTTCCCTCGGTCCATCGACTGTCACTTTGTCGACGAGGATGACAAAGACGAGCAGAATGACATAGACGAAACTATGGATGAAGACGATGACAAGGAGGATCAAGATGATAGCGGAAGATATCGCCAGATCTGGGACGACGATGAGGATTCATCGGAGAGCCATGGGAAGCAGAGGAGGCTGGACAGGTTCATCCTAGGGTTTGAATTCGCCTCCTGTGTGCCCCAACCGATGACCACACCACCGACGGGCAAGATTCCTACAAAAAGCTCTCCTGCCGATTGATCGAAGGATGCGACTTTTGTACCTCAGAAGCCATCAAAGCGAGCTTAGGCCGCCTCTGATGATGCCGTCTAGGACTTGGACTACAATGAGATCACCACCGCACTCGAGAACATCTACAAGCTCAGCCTGACAGAGGTTTTCGATGTGGAGGAGACCGATCAGTGCGGAAGGCGGTGCCATGGATGGTCAAGGAAAAGGCGAAAGAGGGGATGGGGAAGAGGGCAATGTGGTGAGGAATGGGATGAGGAGGGTGAGGAGATTGAGTTTGGAGAAGAGGAAAGCTTTAAGGAGGAGGAAAGATGAGGAGGTGGAGATAGTGGCCGCGCGGGATGAAAGGAGGGATCTTGATGAGGATGTAGAGAAGCTATTGAGGGAGTCCTCGGTATCGACAAATATGGCGAGCTTGGATTGAAAAAAAATGAAGATTTTATCCATTCTTAGTTCTACCGAGCATAATTGGCTGTTTGAGTTGGTGCAACCCATGAAAGTGAGCATTTTGATTCAATTGTTTTACTAGCAAATGGGTTTATTCAAGAAATAGATGAACTGATGTTGTCACCATCACCGCCGGCGGTGGGGGCTCTGCAGCAGCAACCTCCGAGACTATCCTGCGGGTTGATGCAGGGGAGTACGTCTTTGCGAGCTCCAGTGTGTATCTAGACCATTCGAATGGCAACGATGAGATGAGGGATAGCCCAGGGGAAATGGGGTCGGAAGATGCTGTGGATAAGGAAGATGATGATCAATCTGATGGGCTTCCACTGACTAGGGAGAAGGTTTCAGTGAGAGTTAGATTCATCATTCAAAATGCTAGCTGATTCCATTCAAAAGTTTGGAGAGATATATGAGAAGATGGAGAACAGCAAGTGACAGTAGATGGCAGAACTGGAGAGGATGAGGAAAGAGTTCCAGAGGGATTTGGAGGTGCATAAGAGGTAGATTTTAGAGAGGGCACAATCAGAGATTGCAAAAATAAGGGAGGAAGAGGGGAGGATGAGGAAGAGGAGAGGAGTGAAGATATGAGGACGGAGATGATGAGATCGATGTTTATGCCGAGAACTTGATCTAATGTCAATTATTAGTTCCAATTCTTTCCTTAAAATTTTAATTCTCTATTAGTAATCCATTTATTGAAAATTGAAGATGTCTTAATTGAGGGAATGAAACCCCAGATGGTTGCTTTCCTTAGCCATTCTTCACTTTTATGATCAAAATTCATAATACATCCAATATTGGGCTCTTCATTTACTAGGCATGGACTGTTTTTCTTTTAGTTTCTATTTGTTTATTGGTATAAATAATATATTTGGGAGATATATTAGGAATGTTATTGGACATCACAACAGTAAAATAAATGGAGCAGAGTTGAAGGTGGATATGTTTGTTGGATCCAGACTCTTTCATATTTTAATAGACTCTTCTTTATGTTCTTGTCAATACAAGAATTTTTATGTCAGTTTGTCCCCAAGAGATCAGAAGTTCAAGAGCAAGTTCTTGAGTATTGGAGTATTGTCAATCCAGCTTCTCAAATAAGTTTGATTGTGCCATCTAGACAGAAAAATATTAAATAATTTTTTAAATTACATTTAATTCAAAATATTAAATTATTTTTGTACATCAAAAAAAATATTTAAAAATTTATTAAATTATATTTAATTCAAAATATTAAGTGATTTGCGTACATCCAGCTCTGTGTAATACATTGGTCTTCGACTAATTTGTACAATCAATCATATGCTGCTTCTCCGTGCTAGTCCATTGTTTCAGAAGCCATGCGAACTCGGCACTTCGTGAGTTTGTTCTTTTACATAGACAAAATAAAAACTCCATATGACAATAATTAACCATAAAAATATTAATTTAATTCAAAATATCAGTTGGCTAGTGCTGTCTGCCTATCACAGGGCAGTACTAAGTCTGAGGATTATCTTCACTAGAGCAGTACTTGCATACATAAAGGTTACCCTCTACTATAATGTGTACCATAAATTCCATGCAACGTGGTCTATTGCTTCGATGTCTAGCGGGGACGTTTAGGTTGCATGACAAACGTCCAACTTTTTCATTTTAGAAATTTTACCAGTGCTGAGCACGTGATCCCCATGCGATCTTTTTCAAAGAAACGGTCATTAAATACATGGTTGCAGCTTAATGTTGCTTGAAGGATATTTAACAATTTATTTAACTTGAAGGATCCATTTGATTCGTAGGAAGAGAAAGAAAATATGATCAATAGAAAATAAAAGATACCTCATTTGATTTGAAATTTCAAAAAAAAAAAGATGAAAAAGTAGCTTTCTGATCATGGAAATACATACTTCTTTTGATATTCTTACGTAATTGGATTAAAAATTTTGTTGGAATCAGATTCATTGGCCTATCTAGTTTGTATTTTCTAAAAGCATGTTTAAACATAATCCAGATTACATTATCAGGAAAAAAAAAAACACAGTCCAAATCCTAGCTTTTGGACTGCAAAAAAAAAAAAAAAAATACCTGTGAAGACCTCTTTTTCTTTTTATAGAATTTGTGGTGAGTGGTGTTTAGTTGATACAGAGTCATACTTAAATGGATAATCTAATCCATGAATCCTACAAGATTTTCAGCCTAAGTTTATAGCAGTATTTAAGTAGACCATTTAATGAAAATGTTGCTGCTGATTTCCGAGTTGGCTTTGAGGTTGACGGGTCTGACAAGCACTGAGTCGAGGTCAACTCAGGCTGGAATGACCCGAAGTGGAGGGCACACCAACTGATGGAGATTGAACATATAAACAAAGTATCTGACCAGAAGGGATTCGAGGGAGATTCTCTGACGCTCAAGTAAGTCAATAATCAGAGAATAGAGAGAGTGACATAGCCAAGGCTATGTTTAATGAAAATAGAGAATGAAGATGCACGAAACAAAGAGAACAACAAATATAAAAGAAAACTCTCTTCTAAAATTTTGATTTAATATAAAAATAGACTTCCTACAACATTGGCCAAAGGATCATATTATAAAGAAAACAATAACTTGATGCCTAAGCTACCTAGAATATTTCAGGTTTATTAATCTGAATACAAAATAGATAAAAATTAAAACTTTCAACCCGTCTAGGATCTTTTGGACTCCCGTTGACTTATCAAAAATGAATGAATCTGATCCTAAAACTAGGCTATAATGGCGAAGTAGTTAGACACGTAGAGCACAGAAAGAGCTTTCCGAATTAGGTTCTTATAGATTATTCTGACTCTGAATGAGAAATTTATATTCGTTTTAGAGCGATAGGGTCAAAACCATAGCAATCATCCTGATTTCTTATCCTTTCGGGTTCAGTCTATCAAAACAAGGTATTTATCAGCTAAGACATCTACATCATCCTCTCCAGGTTGGAAGAACTCATCCTTAAATTAGAATTCTCCTCTTCCTCTGACAAATCACCTACATAGAGAACCAATTGCTTCATATTGAACATGTCAAAAATACAGAGATGATTAGGTAGCCTCAACTGATAAGCATTATTAGTCATGGGCACTGGACCGTGCTTGGCACAGCCCGGCCCAGGTCCATCGGGCCAAGGTCCAAATGGGCCGTGCCAAGCATGACCTGTTTAGCCCGAACCCCGACCTAGCACGGCCTTAAGCCCGAGGTCTGGTGGGCCGTGCCAAGCACAGCCCATTTAGTGCCATTACGGACTATGCCAGGCGCGGCTTGTTTAATGCTGTTACCGGTCAGGCACGATCCATAATAGCTAATTTATTTTTTATTTTTGAGTTGGATAATAGCTAATTTTATTTTTTACCATTTTAACCCCCAACAGTCATAAAATGGCTAATTTTAGAGATAATTTAAAAAATAAAATATTAGGATTCCTATAAATATCCTCCTACTCTTTCATTTTTACCACACCAAATCAATTCTCCTCTCCTTCTCTACTCCTACTCCTTATCTTCTAGCAATATTTAATAATTAACAATTAACAGGTGTTCAAGTGCTACATAAGAGAAGGATTAGTCCACCTATTAGAGCCTTGAAGGTCCTTGTTGAGGTCCTGAGGAGCACAAGAGAAAGCTCACAAAACTCCACCTACCTCTAGTTAATTTTTCATTTGATTAATTTTTATTATTTACATAATTCATATTTAGATATGGCATCTTTTGATGAGAGTCATTTTGACATTCCTTCGATTTCTAAGGGAGAAGAAACTGCTGTTCCTGCTCCCTCTGAAATCAATACCGAAGGTCAAGGCTTTGCCTCTTCTTTCCATAAGAGAACTAATGCTGTATAGAATGATTTTGAAAGAGTCATGATAGATGGAGTTTTAAAAGCAAAATGTAAAAATATGCCAAATTATATAGTTATGCTAGTAGTGGGAGAACTGACTATTTGAAGAAACATCAAGAGAGCTATATGATAAGTGATGCTCATCTTCAAAGCATCCTTAATATATAAGGAGATAATTTATAGGTAATTTTACATATAATCATAAAAATCAAAGAAAAGTATTGATAAAATGGATAGTTAAGGATGAATTACCTTTTAACTTATATAAGTCTTTTAATTTTGAAGAATATGTTCAATTAGTCCGACAATCTGCTTATAAAAGAACTAATAGATGTATATTTAGAAGAGTAGCTATGACTAATTTTATAACAATAAAATAAAATTTAATTAAAATTTTTCTATCCTAAATTCAAAAGTATCATTAACTTCAGATATTTGGACAGCATCTGTTGATAGTTATTATTTTATTATTGTTACTACTCATTATATTAATAATAATTAGCTATTAAATAAACTATTCTTATTTTTCATGCTTTTGATTTTTTACATTCTGGATAATAAATTTTTAATGCTATTTACCAAATTGCATATTCATATGGTATTAATGATAAAATTATGTCTATTACTTTTAATAATACATCTAACAATAATTCTGCTGTCAGATTATTTAAGGACTCATTGCATCCCATTCTAAATAAAAATTTATTGCATATTAGATGTGCATGTCATATTTTAAATCTCTCTATTCAATCTGACATGCGTATAGTTCAAAATATTATTATAAAATTAAAAATATAGATTATTTTATTCATGCTTCAAGAGCAAGACTTCAAGAATTTAAGTAAATGTGTATAGATCATGGTAAACACTTTAGAAATTTAAACTTGATATAGTTCTTTTCGATTATCTCGAGAGGATCAATTTTTTGCTAGCTCGACTTGTTGTATTCACCCATAGGATATCGATCCTTGGTCAGAACAGCTCACACGAAGTCGCCGACTTCAAAAGTCAACTTCTTCCGATGATTGTCAGTAGCCTCCTTATACTTGGCATTAGTGACCTCAATTTTTTTCTTGACAGATTGATAGATAGCCTAGATTTTTTTAGCCCAGCTTTTAGTCTTCATACTTGATCACCCCTTGGAAGTTATTGGAGAAGTCCAAAATATTATTGGGTTTAACCCATAGACTATTTGACTAGACTGTAGCCTATGGACCGATTCATTAAACGGTTGCAAGCAAATTTAGCCCGTGTTAAGGCTAAATCCCATTGTTTCGAATATTCACTAGCAAGGCTTCTCAATAAGTTCCCAAGGCTCCTGTCAATGGACTCAGTCGGACCATCCATCTCAGGATGATAGGCTAAGCTAAACTATAGAGATGTGCCCAACCTTTTCTATAAGTTCCTCCAGAAGTGGCTCATGAATTTCGTGTCTTGGTTGGACGTAATGGCCTTGGACACTCCATGGAGATGCACAATCTTTTTGAAAAAGAGTCAAGCAAAATTGGTGGCATTCAAAGTTTTGTGACAAGCTATCAAGTGCACCATTTTAGAGAACCAATCCACAATCACTAGCACTAAATTGCATCATCTTTGGGTCACAAGTAATCCCAACACAAATTTCATATTGACGTCCTCCCATGGATGGTTAAGAACAGGCAAAGGAGTATATAGTCCAGCATTAATCACTGTAACCTTTGACACTTGGTACACTCAACAATGCTCCATATGTCGGATCACAGCATGCTTCATCTTTGGCCAGTAATACTTGCTCTGAATTAGCATGAGGGTCTTGTCTCTCCCAAAATAGCCTTCTCCACAGAGTTCTTATATGATCTTCTACCATGAAGAATAATTAAGAATACAGAGCTGCACCTCTTGAAATAGAAACCATCCCATACCTGATAGTCAACTCAATCATCAGCTTAGACCTCCAGTAGAATGATAGCAAAGTCTGGATTGCTAGCATAGAGGTCCCTCAAAGCATCAAAGCCAACCACCTCTACTCGAAAAATACCTAGAAGCTTGGCTGTCCTACTCGGTGCATTCGCCACTCAATTCTAAGCACCAGACTTATGCTTCAGAATAAATAAAACTCCTGTAAGTAGTTTACTCACTTGATATACTTATGGTTCAGCTTTTTCTGACCATTGATATACTTTAGGGCCTCATGGTTAATGTAGAGAATGAACTCTCTTTGGACTAAATAGTACCGCCATTATCAAAGAGCACTAACCACAACATAAAACTCAGCATCATAAATGGAATAGTTCAGCTTTGACCCTAATAATTTTATTGTGGAAGAACAAGTTGCCCTTCTTGACTGAGAACTCTATCTATCCTAGTAGAAGAGGCATCGTACTCCACCTTAAGGATCTTAGAAAAGCCTGAAAGAGCAAGAATATCAATACAAGCAATCGTCCGTCTAATCTCTTTGAAGTCAATTTGCATCTCTAGAGTCCACTGGAAGTGCCTCCCTCTCATGCAATCAGTCACCGAAGATATAATGGAGTTGAAACCTTGGATGAACCTGCGATAGAATGATGCCAAGCTATGGAAGCTCCGCACTTCAGTGATGTTGCAAGGTACTAGCCAATTCTAGATGGCCTGCACCTTAGATGGATCCACCCATCGCCCATCAAAAGAGATGATGTAGCCAAGAAAGATTAAGCTATCCATCAAAAGCTGCACTTCTTAGTGTTAAAGTACAACTTCTCCCTCCTCAGTATGTCAAGGACCTCTTTAAGATGCTGTGGGTGAGCTTCTAAAGTAGCACCATAAAAAATGAGAATATCATTAAAATAAACAATAATAACTTTATCGATGTAAGGTGGCAACACATGGTTCATCAATCTCATGAAAATGCTCGGTATGTTAGGAAGCCCGAATGGCATCACCAGCCACTCATATAGGCCCTCTCTCATCTTGAAGGCTATCTTCCACTCATCCCTAGGCCGAATGCGCAATTGATGATAGTCACTTGTCATGTTGATCTTTGCAAAGACTTTGGCTCTAGCAAGCTGATCAAGCATATAGTCCATCCTCAAAATCGAAAATCAGTACTTGACGATAATCCAGTTGATCGTCCCGTTGTTTATGCACATGCGCTACAAACCATCCTTCTTTGGGACCAGCAATGTAGGCATCACATAAGGACTTATGCTCGGCCTAAATATATCCTTTGTCCAGTAACTCCTGGACCTGCCACTGTAATTTCTGGTGTTCAACAGGACTCATGCGATACGCCAGCTTATTTGGTAGACTCACTCCCATAGCAAGATCAATATGATATTGAATATCTCATTTCGATGTTAGTCCTATGGGCAAATCTTCAGAAAAATATCAGTAAATTCTTGAAAATAGGATGTAGCATGGATTGGACTTCTCGCTCAGCCAAATCGTCCTTCTCCACCATTGCTAAGAAATAGCCGGTATCCATTGCTTCCTTCAAGTAAAAGTGCTTCGTCAAAAAGTTGATGTTAGTCTCTGGCTTTGGTTTAGGTAGGTCCTCCTCCTTCATTGATGCTAGAGTAATCTTCTAACCATTCTTCTAAAATGAGTAGGTGTTCTGATGACCATTATGAGTGACACTACAAAATTTTCTCCAACCACTTCCAACCAAACCTCTAACCTTTTAAGATGTTTAATCCCATATTGAATAGAAAAAAATTGAAAAGGGATTTACATTGAAAATCTTTCTTTTGGGCTTTGAGAAGTTTGGGGCAAACCTCACACACTTGCACACAGCCCAACTCGCACGGTCGCACCATGCCCGCAGTGTGGCAGGGCCTATATTTTATTTTACCTCTATTTTTTTCTTTTAAGGATTATTACCATTTTTTCTTATTTAATTGAGATAAATATCATATTAAAATATTTTTCTATTAGATTTCTGCCCGTTGCTTTTCTACCTATTGTTTTATGCCCGTTAGATAGTTTAATTATGTGTTTAATTTTTTCTACCCATTAATACATATTTAATATATTTTAATGCTACATTAGCAGTCCAAACAACTAGTCTGTGGGCTTATAAAATGGGCCCATGGTGGAGGGGTTTGGGTATGCAGGAAAATACCGGCTCTCTTCCCTTTAATCTAAGGTCTTCTTGTTCTCTCCAAAACCTTCTTCTTCCAAGTTTTTCTTGATCCATTTTTTTATTCCTTCATCTATTAGGTTGAAGCTCTGTCATCCTTTCTATAATTGTACATGCAGGAGAAGCCTCCGATTGTATTTTGGGATGGATTTCTCAAGCTTAGTCCCATATGAGAATCGAAAATCATCTTAGGACAGTGCATTACATATCTTTCATCGATAAGTTTTAGTTTAATTTACTATTAGTTTTTTAATATTATTTAATTGTTAGTTCAATTAGATCGCAATCGACTCTCGTAGGAAATAGATTTTATCACGTATTCCTAACAATCTAAAATGTGTACCCATTCCAATTGTGATTTAATTATTAACAATATAGCAAATATTTATTTCAACAAAATCTTGTATAGTTGGTTCTAGTATTTGTTTGCATGTTAGTCTGCCTAAATTTATTTTCCTAGAAAAGAAAACTTAAATTTCTCTTTTATAGAATAAAACATTAGCTTGAATTAAATTTATCATTTTCTATCAACATATAAATAAATAAATAAATAATAGCAAAAAAATTAATAAATCATTACCATCAGTTCAGTGATATGGAATCGCTGAAAGATTTCAATATATTCTTTGTGTAGCTTTTTTCTGTCTTAATTTTGTTCTTTGATTTTCTTTTTAGATACTTGTCCATGGGTTCTGAGGATTTTGCTAGTCTCAAACCTGATAGATTCAATAGAAAAGATTTTTTTAGGTGACAAGAATAATTAGAAGCTTGGTTGATATCTCTAGGTTTGTTATTTTCTCTAGAAAAATCATTTTTTTTTAAATCATTCTTATCTGGTATAGATTCTAAATCTTCTAAAGAAGTAGACTATCATTGTAGGCTTAGAATACTTAATTGTCTATCATATAAATTATATGAAACATATAAGAAACACAAAATCTCTAAAGAATTCTAGCAAGCTTTAAAAGAAATCTATATCTGAGATAATGAGGAGGCTACAAGGTTCACCATTTCTAACTTCCACAGTTTTAAAATGGTGGACAACATACTCATCAATGATCAAATTTATCAGTTCCAAAACTTAGTCCAAGAGATCCATGGAGAGAGATCCACCCTTGATGAAACCTATCAAGTATCATGCTTGATAGATAAACTTCCACCCTTTGGTCTCAATTTACCCATGACCTTGGAAGATCCCAGTCCTCCCTCATGCTTAGGCTTATTCTTCAATCTATTAGAATAGAAGATCAATTTAGACAGAGAAATTTAAGAAAATCAAGAAAATTAACCAGCTTAAAGTCAAGGTTAATCTTATAGAATCCCAAAACCCAAGTTCGAGTCCTAAGGGTCAAAACTATAGAAGTCAAAATCCAAATTTTAAAGCCAAAGGGAAGAATTTCGAAGGAAAGGATAAAACTTAGGTTTCAAAATCAAAAGTCTAGATTTAATAATCACGTCCAAAGACCTAAGAAATAAGATAGTGAGAGATTCTGCTTTGTCTATAGTCAAGACAATCATTTTCCATCTCAGTATTTCTACCAAAAAAAAAGTAGAAAGTTGTCTATAAAAAGAAGAATATAAAGAATCAAACCAACATAGACCTCAGGTTAATATGATCGAAGGAGAACCATCTTCTTTAGATCGGTTTATTTACTGGAGCCAACATCCATGTCTATACTAATAGGTCTTAGTTTTATTATATCAGGGATCAAGTAAAGGAAGTATAACCATGGGTGATGGAACAACTATTAAAGTACTTGGGAGTGAAGTACTTAACCTGAAGTTTACTTAAGGAAAGACTTTAACTTTTCGAATGTGCAATATGTACCCACCATTAGAAGAAACTTGTTAAGTGGTTCCTTGTTCGGTTAGGTTTTAAGGTTGTCCTAGCATCCAATAAAATTGTAATTTCTAAGGAGATATATTTATTGAAAAGGACTTTGTGTCCAATGGATTGATCAAATTAAATGTAATTTCTTCTTCCAAAATTAATAAAAGTTTAGTTTGTTCTTCTACATCTCTTATGTTAAATTCTGAATTTTGCAAAACTTGGCATGAAAGATTTGGGTCATATCCATCTTAGATCAATTAATAAAATATCTAATTTTAATATGATTCCAAAGTAACATCAATCATAATTCAAAGTGTGAAGTTTGTGTTCAATCTAAATAATCTAGAAAATCTTTCAAGCCTACAGCTTCTAGAGATGCTAAAATTCTTGAACTTATTCATAATGATATTTGTGATTTTAATAAAGGACCAACTTGTGGAGCTACTCATTATCAAAGTTTTAAATCTCATGGGATGGAGTTGTCTCAATTTTTTCATGGAACGAGATGTACCGCCGTCCCATTCCATTCCGACCCTTGGGATAAAGGATGTCACAAGATATCTCGATCAGGATGTTGGGATGCTAGCAGAATGGTCTTGTCTAACACATAGGATGTACTCCATCCCGATGTCTCGTGGGACATCCTACTATGATCTGAATCTTGATCATTATTCTATAATTTTTATTGATGACTTTTTGAAGTTTTGCTATATCTATCTTTTGAAGACTAAGGATAAAGTTCTTGACAAATTTAAGGTTTACAAAGCAGTAGTTGAAAACTAACTTGAAAAAAAAATTTAAAATCCTAAGGTCTAATCGAGAAGGTGAATATACTTCAAATAAATTGACCCTATTCTATTAAAAAATGGGATAATTCATGAAGTCATTACTTTCTATTCTTCTCAATCAAATGGTGTGATTGAGCGAAAGAATCGAATTCTACTAGACATAGTCAATGCCATGATAATAAATTTTAGTGTATCTCAAAACTTGTGAGGAGATGCTCTTTTATCAACCTACTATATCCTAAATAGAGTTTCATCTAAGGATAGAGAAAAGACACCTTATGAATTTTGAGAAGGACATCCACCTGGGCTCAATTACTTTCGAGTTTTGGGATGCTTGGATAAAGTTAGAATTTTCAAATCAAAAGGAGTTAAAATAGGACCTAAAATTGTTGATGCTGTTTTATTGGCTACTCTTTAGATAGTAACACCTATAGGTTCTTTGTTGTCAATTTTGAAATCTCTGCTATATCAAACAATATCATCACTGAATCTAGAGATATAATTTTTTTGAAATATATAATTTTTTAAAGTTGAATTTCTAGATCAACCACTGATCATTCATCTTCTTTAGATTTACCTCTATTATCATCTGTTTCAACTCTAGTAGAAGTAACTCCTGAACCTGAGCTTAGGAGAAGCAACAGAACTAGAGTTGAAAAGTACTTTGATGGCAGCCGCTTTATTTTTTGATAGAAATACTCCTACCACTTATTAAGAAGTCATGAACTCTGTTGATGCTCCATTTTGGAAGGAGGTAATAAATAGTGAATTTCAATCCATTATTGAAAACAACACTTGGATTCTCACTGATTTATCTTCTGAAAATAAGTCTTTAGTGTGCAAGTGAAACTTTAAAAGAAGATGAAGATTGATGGTACAATAAAAAATATAAGGTAAGGCCTGTTGCTCAAGATTTTGGGCAAAAATCTGGTATTGACTTCTTTGATACTTGTTCACCTATAGCCCATATTACTATTATTCGAGATCTACTTGCTTTAGCTTCCATCCATAAAGTTATTGTTCATCAAATGAATATCAAGACTGCCTTCCTGTATAGAAATCTTGATAAAAAGATTTACATACTGCAATCAGAGGATTTTTCTATTCCAAACCAGGAGCATAAAGTCTATAGACTTGTTCGATCTCTCTATGATTTGAAGCAAGCACTCAAGCAATGGTACGAAAAATTTGATCAAATAAATTTTCTATGAATTTCAAATCAATGAATCAGATAATTATCTTTATTATAAATAAATTGATGATCGATTTATTCTTCTTTGCCTCTATATTCATGATATTTTGATTTTTGCTCTTGATCTTGACTTAATCAATAATATCAAGAATTTCTATCACATCATTTTGATACTAAAGATTTAGAGGAAGCTGATATAATTTTTGATTTGAAGATCATTCATACTTTTGATTCAATCAATCTATCTCAATCTCACTATAGTCAAATGGTTATTAATAAATTTGAATATTCTGATTATTCTTTTGTGTCTACTCGTTATGATCCTTGTATCCATCTCTTAAAGAACACAGAAAATTTATAAATCAAGAGAAGTATGCTCAAATCATTGGTTCTTTAATGTATTTATCTAATTGAACTATACTTGATATTGCTTATCTTATTTCCAGACTCAGTAGGTATACTAGTAATCTTAGTATAGTTCATTGGACTACTTTAGAAAGAGTATTCTAATATCTTAAAAGTTCAATAGATTATTCTCTTCATTTTGTTGGTTATCTAAATATACTTGAGAATTATAGTGATTCAAATTAGATTTCTAACACATTAGATGTCAAAGCTACTTCTGACTATATTTTTCTCCTTAGAGAGAGTGTTGTTTCTTGATAATCTTCCAAACAACTATTTTAGCTAGAAGTACTATGTAAACTGAACTTGTTGCTCTTGATTCAACCTATTCTGAAGTTGCATGGCTAAAAAAATTTTATCTAAGATTCCTTTAGTATCTTCTGTTAGATGTGTGCCCTAGATGCCAGATCGGCTGACACATTCCTGTACATATCTAAGGGCAAAATTATAATTTTGACTATAAATGAATAAAAGGATTATTCTTCTATCACATTATGTACATTGTGTCTGTGATACATCCTTTGAGTTAGTGAAAATGTTAATTCATATTTTCAAGAGTTAAAAATTTAAGGCATGAATTTACATAACTAACTCATAAACTGCTCCTGACCATAGGATCATCACGAGGATGGTGATCGATCCGAAAGGTTGGTGTACGATCGCTTTTTAGGGTAGATGAGTCTTGAGTCTACCGTGTGAAGACACCGGAGTGAGAGTACAGGTATTCATTGAGAACGAGAGTACTGAGCGTGACCACCTCGAGCAGTCATAAGAAAGTCTACCTTCTCGTCGATGACTAGCTCGATGCTGCAGTTGTGTGTCTAGTTCTTTGATCTGAGGTGCATCGACAATTTACCTTGAGTGTGTTATAGTTTGACTACACCATAACTCGATCTCCTAGCCATTCGAAACCCTGAGGTATATGTTGGCTGTAGCATATCCATTGTAGGAACCAGATCGCATCAAGATGGGATCTATCAACCTCGGTAGATGAGAGGAGTAGTCCTATGGTGATCGAAAGATCGAGTCTTTAAGCCCATGGCCATGGCAGAGTAAATAATGAAAAGAGTTTTTATTGGGATTTCACATCGGATTCGGATCGATCGATTGATTTATATGACTGATGTTGGGTTTGACGAGTTCACCTTAACCCTAATTCAGTCGGGACTCATGATAGAGAAACTCAATCACACAGGTAGCTGCATCAAGAGGTTCATCTTCAGTTCTGATGGATTACTACCATATACTGCTAGATATCACTGGTGGATTTTGGGAGCAATTAGAATGATTTTGATGATCGATCATTCTAATTGTCTGAATCAGAAGAGTTCTGATCCATCGAAAGGAGTTTCGATGATGTCGATTATGAGATCACGACATGTCTCATTACCATACAGAATTGAATCTAACTGGGTCACACAAACAAAAGTTAGGGTCTGGATGTCATCAATTGGGTTAGCCCAATTGATTTGGATAAGATCCAATTAGGTTCAAGAAAATCGTGCTAGCACTCGATTGAGCCTAACTTTCTCCTCGTGTAATCTTTCTGTCTCTACTGAGCCAAATATGATCTGGCTCATCTAGAGAACCTTGAAAAGGTTCTCTCAGTCTAAATGAAGCTTGTCCAACTCAGAAAAGGCTTGTCTTAATTCATGAGATAATTTTAAGACAACACCTGCTAATTTCTAGCACCTGCCAATTTCATTTTAGGACATCTGTCAAAAGTTAACATATTGGTCTTAAACTGAAGAGGATTTATTGGAGAATTTTTATGGAGCATCCACATGACTAAACCTAATCAAATTAGGTGCCATAATCAGATTATGGCATGAGCCCAATTGGATTTAAGTGGGCGCCCCAAAT
>KE507008.1:33528-63632 GCA_000441515.1 Elaeis oleifera
TCTAAAATGAGAATCCTAAGAGAGTCCTAGATCTAGAGACGATAGATAAGAAAATTAGTTATGATTAGATATTTATTAAAATGAAGTAAGCAAGTAATTAAACCTAAGGCACCTATGAGTTACTTAGACCTAACAATTTGATGTAGTGTGAGTCAGCCTAAATATGAGATGAGTCTATTCTCACTTCCTTCAACTAGCTAGATAAGAGGTGGGGTCATGGGAGGCTCCCCGCTGCTTTTCTTAGACACCAATAAGTTAGTCAGGTAAGCAGATGGTCCTAATTAAGTAACCACTAGTCTACTTAGGCTTAGCCTTTGCAACCTCTTGCTTTAGATACTAGTTTTAGGGATGAGTCTTAACTTACTTTGACTTGACTTCACCATAATACTCGAACTGAACTCAATTATTCCTAGGGGTCAATGTCTACTTAGTTTTAATTAGGCTTGGGTTAATGATGGATGCTGGTTGGTTGTTTTGGGCTAAGAATGGATGATGAAATTTCTACCTTATCTTGTTAATGGGTGTTGTCCTTAAATTGATTTGAGATGAATATATACAATCAATTTCAAATAAGAGGTTCTATGCAACTAAATAGATACATAAAACTAATTAACTTAAGAGGCTCACCTTGTCTCCAGTAATCATCAAAAAAAAAATCTAAATGATGCATTCTCTAAGCAATTAAGATTTCTACTCTTGTCATGAAGTTTTTATTAGATTCAAGAGGGTTATTTTAAATTAATTTGAAAAGAAAGTAAATAATATTAAAGAAAAAGAAGTCTAAGGTTAGGACTGATCTCACCAAGTAAAATTGGAAGCTTTCTTTCTCTTTTTTTTGATTTTTTTATTTTTTCTATAAAAAAGAATAAAAAAAGTTAGCAAGCTATATTTACAAAAAAATCAAAAAATTAAAACTTTAGCATTGTGCCTTCTCTGGCAACGGTATCAAAATTGATACCTCACAGTATTGTCGTTAGGACACCGTGATTGTCAGTTTAATTTAATTTTTAAAAAATAAAATACATAGTAATCAATGAGTCGGAACAAATCTATCGAGAAGATAGTGCTGAGTTAAAATCTTTGATTTTATAAAAAAATTTAAAAAAGTAATTTAAGTCAAAAATAGAAATTAAAAGGTGCAAAAAAAATTTGATACTAAAATCTACTATCTAGATCTTAGCTTTTACTTACAATAAAAATAAAGAGCAAAAATTTAAAGTGCATAAAAATAAAAAAAATTAAAGAGCATAAAATAATCTTTGCATTAACTAAAATTTAAAATTTAATTATAAAAATTTAAAAAATAAATAAATAAAATAAAACTATAACAAAGATTTTTGAAGTTGATTAGTGCAGCTTCATTAGAAAGATGGTTGATGACCTCTCCTTTTTTCTTCAAACTTCTCAGAGCAAACTGGGTTTCCTCTTCTTCTTCCTCTTTGGATCTGATCTTCGAAATGGTATAGGCGTGGAGATGGTGTAGGAGACAAAACTCTTCTTTTTAGCACCTCTTGCCTCGAAGTAGCCTTCAACCCAAGCCTTGCCTGCTACCCCCTCTCTATGCCTCTCCCTCTCTTGGATGGATTATTCTATTCTCCCTTGGGTCCTCTTTATAGGCATTAGGAGGGGAGGATCCTTTTGATTTCACAGTATGGGACTATAGAAATAGTGCTGGACATCATGTTCTGTGAAGAGAAGGAATTTCACTAGAATTCTGCATTTAAATCTCAGTCAAAATTGGACTTCGGACTACTTTAAAACACTTAAAATAGCTTCCAAACCCGCCTGGCTATCGAATCTTGATCTAACGGCCCAAATCCAGCTCAAAATAGACTAGGTTGAAGTTGGGAGCCCTCTGAGCCATCAGATCAGCCCCAGATCAAACGAGGACCATGGATGGTGCAAAACAATCCTTCAAAACTCTTTCCTAGCTAGATTCCACCTCAACCATCCAATCAAATGTGTGAAATGATTTGGGCCGTCGGATCACTTAGTTGATGTGGCCACCACCACTAGATATGGGTAGGAGCATTCTGGACTGTCTGTTGCCATGTGTGACCGCATCTTAGACACCGATCAATGCAAAACTTAGCCCACCTCTCCATGGACCACGATAATAGACTGTCAAATTTTTCTGTGAATCATGACATGGATTTTGTGGACTGAGCGGTAGGTCCACCATACATCGAAGGATTAAAATGAATTTTTGGACTAATTTTCATTGATTTTTGGGCTTCTTGGCTTGCTCTCAATTTCCAGCATTTCTTGCTATATGTGTGATGAAATTGAGCTTGAATTTATGCTTCATTGAGCTTAATGTGATAAAAATCTCCATGATTAATAATTTTTGAAAAAGAGCATAACAAGTATCAAATATAAAATAATAAAGATTAAATTCTAATATTTTAATACTTTTATGCCAAATTTAATACACTGATCATGAATCATTACATTTTTTATTGTTTGACATTGTGCAATGAAACTCAAATATTTGACTAGTGTTTTGCTTACAAAATTGATCATGAAGATCAGTCCATAGGTCATGGGCCATCTCCATATAAATTACATTGTTGCCAATTTCTTTTGACAATGCACTGATAATCTATTGAAGTGCCATTCTATTGCAGCACGTTCACTGAAGAAGCTATGTTGAATTAGTTGCTATCTTAGATAGGGTTCCATTGGTAACCTATTTGTTACTTTAAGAAAATGTAATAATAGAAAGATCTCCATTCATAGTCCCCACGTTAAAATTATTTTAGAAAATATTTAGGCCTCCCATGCATAAATTATTTTGCCAAAGTGAAAAATTTATTTTGCCAAAGTGAAAATTTATTTTGGAAGTATTTGGTTCTAGACTATATTGTAGGAATTGTTCAAAACCATCAACTTGAATGAGTCTATCTGATTGTTGAAGATCAAAAAGTTCTTTAAGTGCACCTTATGTAACACCCCATCCAAAATGAGGGGATTTGTAAATTTGCATCTATGTTTAGCATTCATTTGTATATATGGCATAGCATTTTGATCACGATATACTTGAGTATTTGGATATCAGTTGATTAGCATTAATGAAGCATAGATCTAGTGTTAATTAAGAAGGGAAGTGATTGACGAATGAGATTAATAACAATGGTATTAAAGTTAATTATGGTGGTTATTGAGCATTGAATGAGTTGAAAATTGTAAGGATGTTTTAAATGATATACATGGCAGTCTTGTGGTACAGATTCATAAAATTTAAAGCAAGAAGAGTAGTGAATATTTTGTCATTTGGAGAGAAAAAATTATCGAGAATTGCTTAATGATTTCGAAAGTTAAACTTGAACAATATAGAGGAAAGGTAATAAATGTATCATAGCATTGGAACATTAGTAACATAAAAAGTATATCATAGCATTGAGACCTGAGTGGCATGAAGAAATAGTGAGAAATAATAGAGTATATGGTGTAATTATGACTGAATTTGTCTAGCAAGTTGAAGGAGAAATCAGCCTAAAATTAATGAGAAAATTCATATATTGCAAGAAGTTGAAGATGCAGATCAATCAAAGTTAAATGGAGCTGAAATGAACAAATAATTAGAGATAAAATTGGAGAATTAAATCATACTAAAATTATATGAATTTATATATATAATAGGTGACAGTGTGTGGTGAGCCGACTCAAGATTCAGATGAGCCAACTCATCTGCTGCAGAACAGCAAAAATAGAGTAGGTCCCAGATATCTTAAAATTTGATTTTTAAAGGAGACTCTTAAAGAGTTACTTGCTAGCTGGTTATATAAAGAAAAGGTTGAAATTTCTTCTAGCAACACCTCAGCCAGGTCATTAATTGTTGGACTTTTATGAGGATGACATGTGGCAAGCAGTCTCCTTTATTTTATTTTCCCTTCCAGCCTATCCATCGATTCTTCTTTCAAGCAGTCTCCTTTATTTATTTTCCCTTCCAGCCTATCCACCGATTCTTCTTTGTAGCTATTTTAATTTCTCAGTAAACCAGAAAGGGTAGAGAGGGAGAGGAGCTAGAGAAGGATAGGTTCTCAATTAGAACTTGAAGGAAATTCAGCAAGAAGAGACGGCTTTGAATTAAATGAAAAAGATTGCTGAAATTGTTGGTAGTTGGAAAAGAAAGAACATGTATTGATTTCAGTAGGAATTTTGATCATTTAAGATAAGAATTTTGATCCCTAAGCTACATCTAAATTGAGTCTTTAATAATCACCATCATATTCAATATTTTGGAGAATCAAATTATAAGTTTAACTTTGAAGTAAAGATGAATTACTGCTATAATTTTTTAAAACCAAAAATAGTTTGAAATATTTTCAGTAAATAGCTTGAAATTTGTGTTGGCTGAACTTGGGATAAATTATGAAACTGAAATATAGTTAGTTTGCTGGAATTCTAAAGTTTATGTTAAGGTTTAAGTTAATCCTAAGTAGAGCAAAGTAAACTAAAATAAAAGCAAGATTTAAAAGAGCTAAGAAATCAGCCTTAGAAGCAAAGCATAAATAGTTTTGTTCATATATCATGTTAGTAATATCTTTATCTATATTTACTAATGTTATAGAAAGAAAAGAGCTCTTGAAGGGTGCTTTGGATGAGTCAAGCACTAAGATGTTGTAGTAGCCATTGTGAGGTGAGTAGATTTTTTATCTAATTGTGGTATTTTCCTTATGATATTTGTTATGAAAGTAATTGATTAAAGAGTAAGTTTAATTCTTATTATTTTTCAGCTTAACTTATGTATATGCAAGCATGAAAATAGAAAATAAATCATATTAAAAGCTATTCAAGACTATATAGATATGTATGTGTATCCAGTTTGGATAGATGATTGTTTTGATTTGAAATACTTTTGAGCTAGCCTTTTAGCATATGTAATTCAGCTTTCCAATGATTGATATTAGTATCCAGCATAAGCATCAGTATTAGTATTTCATATGGTATAAAAATAGTCGGCACCTCCTTGCAAAACAATATGTCCGTGGGGGTTCAGCAGTATCAGATGCTCCATATCAACTATCATTGTAGGGATGCACTATGAGATAGTCGACGGTAGCCCAACCGGCACCTCCTTACGAACAGTATGCCCATAGAGGCTCAGCAGTATCGGATACTCCATATCAACTATCATGGTAGGGATGTGCCATGGGATAGTCGATTGTAGTCCAATCAGCACCTCCTTAGGAACAGTATGCCCGTGAGGGCTCAGCGGTATCAGATGCTCCCTATCAACTACCATAATAGGGGTGCACTGTAGGATAGTCGATAGAAGCCCAGTCGGTTACCTTTTGTAAATAATTATGCCCAATGGGGCTCAGCAATATCTGATGGTCTGTATCGACTACCATGATAAGGGTGCGCTATGGGATAGTCAAGGGTAGCCAGTAGTAGAATGATTCATTATATGATTTCATTCTTAAATGACATATCAGAATTTTGAAAGTATATAGTATATCAAAATTTTTGAAAGTATGTTAGCAATTTCAGCTCTAAATATTATGTTAAATATTTAAACTAAGCTTTTCTAGTTCCCTATTATTAGATGGTTTATTCATTCACCAGGACTTAGGTCTCACTCTCCCTCACTTTTTCTTCATTGTAGTTGTGGAGCATCTCAGCCATGTATAGATTACAAGTATCAGCATCCTTATCAGTATTAGTACCAGAGGAGCTTGGCCCTATTAATAAATATGAAGAGTATGTTCTATGATATTTGGTATATTGATTTATTCGTACTAGCTTGTGGAGGGAATGTATATTGAAATGTATTATGCGTGTGAAGTTACGAAAGTTGTAGATCTTAAATGTGTTTTGTCTTTGAATTGTATGTACAAAGCTTAGTATGATAAATGAAATCTTGGATTTAATGTTGAGGAATGATGTGTTAAGGTTGAATTGCTTGTGCTAGAATATTGAGAAGTTTATTGAATTAAATGTGATCAGGTTATCAGTTTAGCCATAGTTCAGTAATTTTCTTCACCCTTAGTTAAGGGTGGGGTGTAGCACCGTCGTCCGATTTTAGGGGTGGGATGTCACACCTTATGTGCAAGAAGGATGGGAATTATATGTATGTACAATTTGTTTGATAGCCCTTTGAGAGTAGTGTAGTAGGTTGAAATTGAATTATTTCAATCTTCATGATTTGAGATTGCACGATGAATCTCAAATATCTAAAGAGGCTACTTTGCTTAGAAAATCGATCATAAAGATCTGCCATAAATCATGGGTTATCTAAATATAAATAACATTATTCATAATATCCTTTAATAATACAATGAAAATCCATAAAAGTACCATATATACTATTGCAACATGTCCATAGAAGAAGATGCATGTGTAGTAAATTAGCTGCTGGCTTTGATAGGGTTCCATTGATAAACCCTAATTTGTGCTTGGCTTCAGGAGCCATGTGCATAGCTCAACTACATGTGGTGTAATTGTCCTTGCTTAAAGGTTGTGAAGGCAACACATATCTTGAGCTTTTTGAGTGGCAGAAAAATAGGATGGTGAGCGTTCATTATCAGAAGTGGAGATGGAAGAAGCCAAAAAATAGTAGAGTTGATGTTGCTGTCAGCGATGGTTAAAGGTAAAGAAAAATTTGGATCGTGAGGTGATGAAGGTCATGGGACATTGTGGCTCTAATGCTTTAATAGATTTGAATAAATATATGTTGTGTACAAGTCTATAAAGGTTAATAATCACGTTCTCAAGATTTTAGCACAAAAGAAGAAAAATAGCAACATATGATACACATTGTAGAAACTCTCTCTAATACTTTCAATACTCTCTAATATGCTATATCAACTAAAATTCTTTAATAATCTTTAATATTCTATGATATATGGTATCAGTTGTAAATTGATATTCTCTAATGACTGGTATGTACTAGGTAAAATCTTCTCTAATATTCTCTAACAGCAATTCTTTTCTACATTAATTAAGATGAATTATTGATAGGTCTTATATATCATCAAAATCTTGCAGTTGTTAAAAATTATCTTAGGGGTATCTTGCTAGGGATACTACTACAATCTAATAGTTTTCACATGCATTATTGGCAAAATTATACATTGGTTTCTTGAGTGTATATGCTTCTAAATATATAGAATTATAAGTTAGTATTTGCACATATACCTATAATTATTTTTGTACTCATTATAGCTACTAAGGATATTTTAGTCATTTCAATTTTAAATTGTTCATTTCTTAATAATGTTATATGGCATGGGTGTATATGTGATCGCTGTCATAGACGGTCAAAAATAAATCACTAACTTACTACTATATAGATAGTGCAAGTCAAGTTCATATCCATAGGGATCATGTTAGTTATGTTTGAGAGATTTAAATTTAAGTTAAAAGCAAGATAAATATTAATTAAAGACTAGTAACTAAATGAAAGAGTAAATAAATAGAGACTAATTAAGATTGGCATCAAGTACGAAGATGGATTCTCAAGATCTCAACTATTTTCTTGTTCGATAGTTGGTACCCTTCTTAACATGCCTTTGCTTGATATCTAAATAATAAAGATATAGCCTATCTTAAAGAGTACGGCCTGTATGCATAGATCACAACCTATCTCTTAAAAGTATAGGCTAGTCAAAATTACTTAGATGTAAAATAAAGAAATCTTATCTAAAGATAATCTATCCCAAGAGCACGAACTATACTCATAGATCACAACTTGTCCCAAGAATCCTAAACTATTCTAGATTAAGAACTTATGCAAAGTAACATAAAGACATAAAGATATGAAACAAAGAAAAGCCAAGTCTTTATTGCATTGAAAGAAGGAAGTACAAAGAATCTAAAATAAAAATACTATCTTTACAAGTAGTTCAGTGATTTCTTGAGAAAATGGAGAATTTTAGCCATGCATGGATTTTTTTCTTGCTGAAGCCCTTGTCCTTGAACTCTACAAATGTCCTTCCCATAGCTTGAAAAAGGGATCAGAAGTAGGAATCGATTTGCTAGAGAAGAGGGCTTAAAGTTTGATTGTTTGGAGGATGAAGAAGAAAGAAGGAGGCGGCTAGGGTTTGATAGAGGAGAGAAAGAGGAAGAGAGAGAGGGCGGCTTGGAGGAAGAAGAGGATCCCATGAGGGGGCTGATGTTATGAGGCATTGGGATTTATGGTGTTTAAATAGAGGAGGAAGGCCAAGGGTTTGTCGTGTAGCATGTAAGAAAGGAAGAAAGAGACCGACTGATTTATGATAGTGCGTGAGGGCTTTTATTGCATGTAATAATTAAAAGAGGGGGCACAAATTTGTGTAAGAAGAAAGGAAAGGAAGCGTGGGTTTATTAGCATGAAGAAGTGGCATGTGGGGAGTTTGGCATGGAAGATTTTAGGATTTCATGAAAAAGAGGTGAGAGCATAAATAAGGATCGTCAAATCTTCATATTGCTTCTCTTTTGTTGATCAATAAGTCGCAATCACACTAGATTGTCATGAAGAGTGATCTTTTAATCTAAGCCCTTGAGATTTAAGTCATGTTCAACTTGGTTCCATGTGTCTTCTAATCTGAGCCCTTGATTAGAGAGGTTGCTTCTTGATCCTTGATCTTTAAGTTACGTTCATATTGGAATGAGAGCTGGTTGTCTAATTTACTCAAATTAGAGCCAAATTAAATCCAATTTGAATTGTATGAATCCAAACTCTTAATCACCTATAAAATAGACTATAGAGCATCAAATTTTAATAAAATAATATTAATTATTATAATATTTAGTATCTCTAGTGATTTAATTTAAGTGTTCATCATATCCCAACTTAAACTTTACTCGTTCTCGAGTAAAGAAAGAATTTAATGCTAGATACCTTTTTAGCTTAGAATTTCAAGTTTTATCGAGTAATTTTTTTTTCAAAGGGTCATTGATGTTCATTAGAGTAAGAGTGAGGTATGTCATTGAGATATTAGTATTTAACTAATATAAGATTTAAATGAAGAACATTAAACTTTTTTGAACTTTTCTAAATTACTCCTATCTGTATCTCTAAATCATTTATCTTTACATGGGCGAGTGTATTGTTACTTTCATCCTTCATTTATTATAAAACATCTTCACATTATCCACTTTTGATGTGAACCATAACGCTTACTTAAGTGAAGAGGTCCAATTACTGAGTGAGAGACCAATGTTTAAACTTTGTTCTTCTTTATTTTTTAATGTTGTATTGCTATTGGATGTCTTAACCCCTTAAGCTTTCTATCTGATCCACATAGTGAGTTTTTAGCCAATGACTCCCAAATTAGATGACTTTAGAGTATTAGATATAAAATACTATTCAGGCTTACTTGCTCGAATCAAACAGGCTATGAGTTGACTAACCTTACAACGAGCTTTTTTGCCCTTCTCACCTTTTGATGTGAACCACAATGCTTGCTTAGGCAAAGGGCCGATTACTTGGTGAAAAATACTTGAAAACTATTTTATTTATTTTTAATGAAGAAATATATAGTTACTCTATGCTAGTCCATAAGAGGTAAATGCTTCTTTGATGAGGGTAGAAAGAATTAGAAGTGCTCACAGGAGAAAATGTGTATATTTTAGATTTAACTCTTTATTTGATTTTCTTAAAACTTGATCCCTCAGTATCTCACAACTCTCTGACCTATGCATCAATTTAAATAACTTGCTCAGTTCAGCTTGATGCTTAAGCATAATCGGGTCCCTACACACTAAATGCTAATTACTTGAGGTATTTTATTTTTTTAATTTCCTCTCCAACTTAATTTTATTATCCCCAATGGAAGAAGAGAATCATGACAAAGTCAAATAAATGTAACACAGAAGGTACCACCTGAGTTTGATGTGTGCATTTATTGTTGGGTGAGAGATCCCTCATGGTTGTCTGTGGTGTGTGCTTGACTCTAGCTGGCATGAACGTGGTGTTCTCCCCAACTTGACTAATTGTCTTTCTTGAGGATTCCTACAAGATGAAAAGAACTAAAAGAATTGTATAAGCTGGGTTGCCTCCCAACAAGTGCTAAGTTTAATATTTTTAGTCAGACTTTTATTAAGATATTTCTAAAAAATTGGGTTGCCTCCCAACAAGCGCTAAGTTTAAAATCTTCAGTTAGACTTCATGATTCAGCCTATCCCATGTCAAATATTGGATTGATAAATTTTAATAGTTTTAGATTGTCAATCTCAGAAGGATAGCTTGCCATCCCATTATTGATAAAGTTTATTATTTTTATCCTTAATTTTTACAAAGTAGTTTACAACCCTATCATTATCAATTTTTGGAAGATGGTTTGCAATCCCATTTTTAGTCTCTTCTTTATTGAGAATTATTTCTATATATTCTTATAAAATGCTCCTAAATTAGGTTTCTAGACTAGGTGTCGGATCTGATGCATTGATTACTGGGAGTATGTCGTGTGGTCCTATGCGTACATACTCAAATATGATCGAGAGTGGCTTCAATTCTAAGATCGATGGTGATTCTAAAGAGAGAGCTATTGGAGCAGGTATTGCAAGTAAAAGCTCATATTTCTCGATCCATAAGGGAGTGGTGCTAAAATTGGGTGGCTCTAGTAATGTGTGCATATTTTTAATATACCCATCTAGATCAAAATCATCACTCCAAAAGGATCCCAACGGATATGCATAGGGTCCTGAGAAATACTTTTAGGTATACTTCCTTTATTGTATCTTTTAGGGATGTAGCCATATAGTAGAATTGGGTTACTCTGATTGTTTTTTTTAATTTATTTAAAGGAAGAGGGAGAGGAGAAGAAGAAGAAGAGAAGGAAAGAGGAAGAAAGAAAAAAGTTCTAAAGATGAGAACCCTAAGAGAGTCCTAGATCTAGAGGTGATAGATGTGAGAAATTTAATTTAGGTTAGATATTTTAATTAACAATCAAGTAGGTCAATCAATCCTAGCAAAGGATTGTCCTAAATCTAACTACCAAGATCACCTTCAAACACCCTAAGTAAAAGACTAGCTACTTAACTGGCCAGATAAGTGTAAGGTTGGTGGGAGTCCTCCGTTACTTTTTTTAGACATCAATTAAATTAGTCAGATAAATGAATAGAACCAATTAATAAACCACCTTTCTTCAGGACATAATCTTTGAACCACTTTTCTAGACACCAGTTAATTGACTAACTCTAATCTAATTCAACTCTTAAGATTTCTTATCCTGGTGAGCTCGAGTTTCTTAGGGGTCAACTTATAATTGATCTTAATTTAAAGGCTTAGGTCAATTGCAATATGAAGGATGGTTGTTTTTGAGCTAAGAAAGAGTGATCAAATTTTCACCTTATGTTGATTAGGATTTTGTCCTTAAGATGTTTTATGAAATTATATGATGTAAAAAGAAAGATGTTCAATACAAGTAAGAAGCTTTTAAGGTTTAATTAGTTTCTCTATTTGAATTAAATATTATATGGTGACTTTATTTCTTTTATATTAGGTTATTTAAATCAACAAGAATAAAAGATAAGTTTTAATTAAGTTAATTAGATCTGAAGAGATTTATAGAATCTAGCTAAATGAGAAGCAAATTATGCTAAGATTAAAAGATAACTAGGTAACCTACAAACAAAGCAAGGATTCAAATCTACTTTAAGAGCACTAAATTATTCTAAACTATAAAAGGAAGTAAACCACTAGGCTATAGAAAGTAGAAAATTCTTCTAAAGTACTCTAACTAGAAAGCAGTAAATCTATCACATATAAAAAGCAATATAAGGTAAAATTTAAAGAGAGTAAAATATGCAATTAAATAAAGCAATAACTAAAAAAAAATTTACTGATTTTTTGTATTTTTTTCGAGATTCAAAGCAACTAAATATGATCTCCGATAAAATTTGATCACTGTCGTAGGCGATCAAAATAAATCATTTACTTCTATGTAGATAGTGCAAGTCAGGTTCGTATCTAGAGGAATCGTGTTAGTTACATTTGAGAGATTTGGATTTACGTTAAAATAGGATAAAGATTAATTAAAGATGATTAACTAAATAAAAGAGCAAATAATAAGATTAATTAAAATTGGTATTAAGTATGAGGATGGATTCTCAAGATCTCAACTATTTTCTTGTTCGACAATTGGTACCCTTCTTAACATACTTTTATTTGATATCTAAATAATAAAATATAGTTTATCTTAAAGAGCACGATCCATACCCATAGATCAAGGCCCGTCTCTTAAAGATATAGGCCAGTGAAAATTACTTAGATGTAAATAAAAAAATCTTATCTAAAGATAATCTATTCCAAGCGCATGAACCATATTCGTAGATCACGGCTCATCCCAACGATCATAAACTATTCTAGATTTAGATTTTATGCAAAATAAATAAAGAATAAAGATATGAAACAAGAAAACCAAGTTTTATTGCATAGAAAGGAGGAAGTACAAAGGATCTAAAAATAAGAAATACTGTCTTTACAAGTAGTCTAGTGATTTCATGAGAAGATGGAGATCTAACCCTGCATGAATCTTCTTCTCGCTGAAGCCTTCATCCTTGAACTCTGCAGATGTCCTTCCCATGGCTTGGAAAAGGGATCAGAAGTAGGAATAAAGATTTGGTAGAGAAGAGGGCTTAAAGTTTTGATTGTTTGGAGGATGAAGAAGAAAGAAGGAGGCAGCTAGGGTTTGATGGAGGAGAGAAAGAGGAAGAGAGAGGGGCGGTTTGGAGGAAGAAGAGGATCCCACAAGGGGGCTGATGTTATGAGAAGTTGGGATTTATGGTGTTTAAATAAAGGAGGAAGGCCTAGGGTTTGTGGTGTAGCATGTAAGAAAGGAAGAAAAGGGGCTGGCTGATTTTATGATGGCACATGAGGGCTTGTTGTGTGTAATAATTAATAGAAGAGGTGCGGGTTTGTGTAAGAAAGAAAGTGGCAGGGAACGTGGGTTTTATTAGTGTGAAGAAGTGGCACGTGGAGAGTTTGGCATGGTAGATTTTAGGATTTCATGAAAAGAGAGGTGAGAGCATAAATAAGGATCCTCAGATCTTCATATTGTTTCTCTTTCGTTGATCAATAAGTCACATTCATACTGAATTTCATGAAGAGTGATCTTTTAATCTGAGCCCTTGAGGTTTAAGTCATGTTCACACCTAGTTCCATGTATCTTCTAATCTGGATCCTTGATTGGAGAGGTTGCTTCTTGATCTTTGATCTTTAAGTCACGTTCATACTGGAATGAGAGCTAGTTACCTAATTCACTCAAATCAGAGCCAAATTGAGTTCAATTTGAATTGTATGAATCCAAACTACCAATCACCTACAAAATAGACTAGAGAGCATCAAATTTAATAAATAATATCAATTATTATAATATTTAGTGCCTCTAGTAACTTAATTTAAGTATTCATCACATCTCCAATTTAAACTTTAGTCATCTTCGAGTAAAGAAAGAATTTAGTGCTAGATATCTTTTTAGCTTAGAGTTTCAAATTTTATTGAGCAATTTTTTTTCATAAGATCATTGATGTTCAGTAGAGTGAGAGTGAGATATGTCATTGGGGTATTAGTACTTAACCAATATAAGAATTAAGTAAAGAATATTAAATCTTTCTAAACTTTTTCTAAATTGCTCCTACTTATATCTCTAAATCATTTATCTTTACATAGGTGAGTGTATTATTACTTCTATCCTTCATTTATTATAAAAACATCTTCACATTGTTCACCTTTTGACGTGAAGCACAATGCTTAGGCGAAGAGGCTCGGTTACTCAGTGAGAGATCAATGTTTAGACTTTGCTTTTTTTTTTTGTTTAATGTTATACTGCTATTGAGTGTCTCAACCCAATAAGCTTTCGATCTAATCCATGTAGTAAGTTTTCAGTCAATGACTTCCAAATCAAATGACTTTAGGGCACTAGGTATAAATATTATTCGGGCTTACTTGTTCAAATCAAACAGGCTACGAGCTAAGGCTAACTTTACAATGAGCTTCTTTGTCCTTCTTATCTTTTGATGCGAACCTCAATATTTGCTTAGGTAAAGGGCCGATTACTGGGTTAGAAGTATTTGAAACTATTTATTTATTTTTTATGAAGAAATGTATAGTTACTCTATGCTAGCCCATAAGCGATAAATTCTTCTTTGATGAAGATAGAAAGAATTAAAAGTACTCAAATAAAAAAAATATGTTTTAGACTTAACTCTTTATTAGATTTTCTTAAATTTGATCCCTCAGTATCTCATAAACTCTCTGATCTGTAGATCAATTTAAAATAACTTGCTTAGTTTGGCTTGATTCTTAAGCATAATCGGATGCCTACACACTAAATGCTAACTTACTTGAGGACTTTAGTTTTTTTATTCTCTCTCCAACTTAATTTTATTATCCCCAATGGAAGAAGAGAATCATGATAAAGTCAAAATAAAATGTAACACGAAAGGATACCACCTGAGTTTGATGTGTGCATTCATTATTGGGTGAGAGATCATTCATTGTTGTGCATGGTGTGTGCTTGACTCCAGCTAGTATGAACATGGTGCTCCCCCCAACTTGGCTAATTATCTTTCTTAGGAATTCCTACGAGATGAAAAGAAACTAAAAAAATTGCATAAGCTGGGTTGCCTTCCAACAAGTGCTAAGTTTAATATCTTCAGTCGGACTTTTATTAAAACTACTTCTAAGAAATTGGGGTGTCTCTCAACAAGTACTAAGTTTAATATCTTTAGTCAGACTTTATGATTCTATCTATTTTATGTCAAATATTAGATTGATAAATTTTAATGATTTTGGATTGTCAATCCCAGGAAGATAGCTTACCACCCCATTATTGATGAAGTCTATTATTTCTTCATCATCAATTTTCAAAAAGTAGTTCACAATCCTATTATTATCAATTTTTGAAAGATGGTTTGCAATCCCATTTTCAATCTCTTATTTATCGAGAATTGTTTCTATATATTCTTCTAAAATGCTCCTAAATTGGATTTCTGGACTAGGAGTTGGATCCGATGCAGTGATTACTTGGTGCATGTTATATGATCCTATACATACATACTCAGGTATGATCGAGGGTGGCTTCAATTCTAGGATTGATGGTGATTCTAAAGAGGGAGCTATTGGAGCAGGTATTGCAGGTAAAAGCTCATATTTCTCAGCCCATGGGGGCATGGTGCTAAAATTAGGTGGCTCTCGTAATGTGTGCATATTTTCAATATATCCATCTAGGTCAAAATCATCCACTCCAAAAGGATCCCAACGGGTATGCACTGGGTTTTGAGAAATACTTTTAAGGGTAGCTTCCTCTATTGTATCTTTTAGGGGTGCAGCCATATGGTAGAATTGGGTTGCTCTAATTATTTTTTTGAATTTATTTAAAAGAAGAGGGAGAGAAGAATAAGAAGAGAAGAGAGGAGAAAGAAAGAGTAGTTCTAAAGATGAGAACCTAAGAGAGTCTTGGACCTACAGATGATAGATGCGAGGAATTTAATTAGGTTAGATATTTTCAATTAGCAATCAAGTACATCAATCAATCCTAGCTAAGGGTCGTCCTAAATTTAAATAGCTCCTAACTTCAAGATCACTTTCGAGCACTCCAAGTAAAAGGCTAGCTACTCAACTGGCTAGGTAAGTGTAAGATTGGTGGGGTTCTCCTAGTTACTTTTCGTAGACACCAATTAAATTGATCAGATAAGTGAACGAAATCAATTAATGAACCACCTTCCTTCGAGATATAATCTTTGAGCCACTTTTCTAGACACTAGTTAATTGACTAACTCTAACTAGGTTCAACTCTTAGGGTTTCTTGTCCTAGTGAGCTCAAATTTCTTAGGGATCAATATCAAATTGATTTTAATTTAAAGGCTTAGATCAATGCAATATGAAGGATGGTTGTTTTGGGCTAAGAAAAGTGATCAAATTTTCACCTTATGTTGATTAGGATTTTGCCTTAAGATGTTTTATGAATTATATGATGTAAAAGAAAGATGTTCAATACAAGTAAGAAGCTTTTAAGGTTTAATTAGTTTCTCTATTTGAATTAAATATTATATGGTGACTTTATTTCTTTTATGTTAGGTTATTTAAAGCAAGAAGAATAAAAATAAGTTTTAATTAAGTTAATTAAATTTGAAGAGATTTATAGAATCTAACTAAATGAGAAGTAAATTATGCTAAGATTAAAAGATAATTAGGTAATCGACAAATAAAGCAAGGACTCAAATCTACTTTAAGAGCAGTAAATTATTCTAAACTATAAAAAGCAGCAAATCACTAAACTATAGGAAGCAGAAAATTCATTTAAAGCATTCTAACTAGAAAATAATAAATCTACCATGTATGAAAAGTAATATAAGGCAAAAATTTAAGAGAGTAAAAATATGCAATTAATATAAAGCAGTAACAAAGAAAATTTTTCTGATTTTTTTGAATTTTTTTTAGACTCAAAGCAACTGAAATACGATCTCCGATAAAATTTGATTGCTGTCGCAGGTGATCAAAAATAAAGTACTAACTTACTACTATGTAGATAGTACAAGTCAGATTCATATTCATAGGGATTGTATTAATTTTATTTGAGAGACTTAGATTCAAGTTAAAAGCAGGATAAAGATTAATTAAAGATTAGTAACTAAATGAAAGAGCAAATAAATAAAGACTAAGTAAGATTGGTATCAAGTATGAGGATGGATTCTAAGGATCTTAACTATTTTCTTATTCGACTGTTGATACCTTTCTTAACATGTCTTTGCTTGATATCTAAATAATAAAGATATAGTCTATCTTAGAGAGCACGGCCCGTACCCATAGAGCATGGTGCATCTCTTAAAGGTATAAGTTAGTCAAAATTGATTAGATACAAATAAAAAATTTTTATCTAAAGATAATCTATCCCAAGAGTACGAACCATACCCATAGATCACGGCTCATCCCAATGGTCATAAACTATTCAGATTAAGATCTTATGCAAAGTAAATTAAGACATAAAGATATGAAATAAGAAAAGCCAAGTCTTTATTGCATAGAAAGAAGGTAGTACAAAAGATCTAAAAATAAGAAATACTATCTGTACAAGTAGTCCAGTGATTTTCTGAGAAGATGGAGAACTAGCCATGTATGGATCTTCTTCTCGCTGAAGCCTTCATCCTTAAACTCTGTAGATGTCCTTCCTACGGCTTGAAAAAGGGATCATATGTAGGAATAAAGGTTTGGTAGAGAAGAGGGTTTAGAGTTTTGATTGTTTGGAGGATGAAGAAGAAAGGAGGTGGGTAGGGTTTGATGAAGGAGAGAAAGAGGAAGAGAGAGGAGTTGGCCTGGAGGAAGAAGAGGATCACCACAAGGGGGTTGATGTTATGAGGTGTTGGGATTTGTGTTGTTTAAATAGAGGAGGAAGGCCTAGGGTTTTGTGGAGTAGTGTGTAAGAAAGGAAGAAAGAGGCTGGTGGATTTTATGATGATGCATGAGGACTTTTGTTGCATGTAATAATTAAGAGAAGGGGCACGGGTTTGTGTAAGAAGAAGGTGAAGGAGTGTGAATTTGTTAGCATGAAGAAGTGGCACGTGGAGAATTTGGCATGGAGGATTTTAGGATTTTATAAAAAGAGAGGTGAGAGCATGAATAAGGACCCTCAGATCTTCATATTGCTTCTCCTTCGTTGATCAATAAGTCGCGTTCACACTGGATCTTCATGAAGAGTAATTTTTAAATGAGCCCTTGAGATTTAAATCATATTCACATTTGATTCCATGGATCTTCTATTCTGGGCCTTTGATTGGAGAGGTTGCTTTTTGACCTTTGATCTTTAAGTCACGTTCATACTGGAATGGGAGCTGGTTGCCTAATTCACTTAAATCAGAGCCAAGTTGAGTTCAATTTGAATTGTATGAATCCAAACTTTCATTCACATACAAAATAGACTCGAGAGCATCAAATTCTAATAAAATAATATCAATTATTATAATATTTAGTGCTTCTAGTGACTTAATTTAGGCGTTCATCAATATATGCAAAAAAAGAAAATTAGGGTATACATGAAATTGATGGTCTGATGAGGGAATATATGCAAATAGCATTTTTTTCACATGCTTAGGAAGTTGTACACTAGAGCATCCTATAATTTCATAGATTTAGGAAGTTGCACACTGAAAAAATTCTATTAATTAAGATGAGCCGTTGATAGGTCTTGTCATCAAACTTTTGCACATCTAATAATATGGGATTTTGATTAGAAAAATGTCATAATGAAGTAAGATGTTCGTTTATTCCAACCAAAATTAAATACTCAAGAACAAGGACTAAAATTTTGTAACATTTGCCAACTAATCAAAATTTTAAATATTATGTCACGGCTTATTTTCAATATTTAATAATTATAATCTTAAGCTAATAATACCACAAAAATGATGTCACAACACCTAATTTGACACAAAATTTGTCATTCTTATTGACTATTTCATTGGCCTTTTATTGCAGCACAAGGACTTGAAAATTAAGGGAGGAAGAAAAGATAAAAAGAAACATAGAAGACCATGTAAATTGGAAAAGCGAGGAATATCCATCATTTTAGAAGATCGACGAGATCCAGGGTCAGAATGGAGAGCTTTAGTGAATCATCATTCTCTTTGGTCAATGGAGACTTGATATGCATCTCTTGAAATTGAGCCTCACATTGACGAACTATATCCATGACAGAACTAAGATAAATCCTCGCATCACTGTAGTGTTTGGATGTGATGGCACTACTGATATAATTCAACCAATCACCCATGAAAGAATATATAGTCGAACAAGTTCTCAGGCATTGTTGGGTTGCATTGTCTTTTGTTTCTTCAATAGAATGGAGATCGTCAACTCAGTACTCGTGGCATTGGCCTTGGTCAAGTTGGCGGCAATGATAGCCAGTCCTTGGGTGTCAGCCGTGGAGCTTCCAGGAGCGGCATTGAGAGTTGCAACGCAAAAGTCGTAGATGAACTTAGCTCCGGTTGCTGCTACTATCTTGCATGTCTCTGTGACAGAGGCATTGACAAGAGAGGAGCTTTGGTTGAGGATGAGAATGAAGCAAAGGAGAGCAGTAAAGCAGCCATTGTCTGTGGAGATTAGGAGATGGGAGAGTTTAGGGAATGGAGATGGGATAGGATTGTTTATAGGGATTATCTATGATAAGAAGGAGAGTTTCCATTCTTAGTATGTTGCCATGCGTAGATTGAGGAAGATTAATTGGTTTGTCCATAAAAAAAGGAAAGTGTTGTATCATTGGCATATCTTAGAAGAGCGATCCAGAGACAGCTTTTTAACATTTTTGAGAATGAGGTAAGGGTTGGAGATCAGCTTACTGTAAAAAGAATGGGGCAATTTTAGTCTTCTACAACTTTTATTCCTAATATAGACAACAGAATAATTTTATTTATTTTTTAAATTTAAATGGTTTTAATTTCTAATATCTTTTCACCTGATGAAGATAAAAAAATATCTTTTCTATGACTTTTGATTGGAGATTAGCTTTGTTCCCATGCATAAATTGTTACACAATAGTGCAAAATTTTTTGAAAATAATAATTGAAGCTGTCCATTAAAGTCTCCACGCAGGGTCCTCATGCATTCAAAGTCATTAGAATTATCATTGTACACTTGAATGTTCTTAAATATTTGAGAAAAAAAATATTCGCCCCCATGCATAAATTAATTTAGGGAAGCTCAGCAATTTTGGGAAATATTTGAAGCAAGATATGTTAAAATTATCTACATATGCTAAACATATCTATATTTGTTAAGTTACCTAAACATTCTAGAAAGATGTTTAGAAATATCTAAAATTATTTTAGGAAAATGCAATAACGAATGGTGCCCATTTATGTATGGTCCCCATGTGGATCTTATTTTACAAAAGATAATTGTCTCCATGCATATATTATTTTAGGAAAGCATAAAAACTTTTGAAAATATTTGAACCTATCAATTTAGACCCACCACATCAAGTCTTCATGATTAAAAGTCATTAAAATATCATCATGCACTGAAATCTTCTTAATTATGTTTGAAAAAATTATTTATCCCTATGCATAGTTTTTTTAAGGGAAGCACAAATGGTTCCGAAAATATTTGAAGCTAGATGTATTAAATTATCCAAGTATATTAACCATATCTAGATATGTAGAAGTTACTTAAAACACTAGAAAGATGTTTTGAAATATCTAAATTATTTTAAGAAAATGTAATAATGAAATTCATACACTTATAGTCACCATGTAGAATTATTTATAAAAGTAATTGTCCTTATGGATAAATTATTTGGGAAGTGTAAAAATTTTGAAATATTTAAATTTGTCCACTTAGGTCCCTATGTGGAGTGTTCATCCATTGCTTAGAAATATCACCATGCACCAAAATCTTCTTAAATATTCTAGAAAAATTATTCATCTCCATGCATAAGTTATTTTAGGGGAGAGTAGAAGTGTTAGAAAATATTTGAAGCAAGATTTGTTAAAATTATGTATGCGTGTTGAATATTTGCATTTGTTTAAGTTATTCAAATATGCTAAAAGATGTTTAGGAATATCCAAAATTATTTTACAAAATGCAATAACTAAAAGCGTCCAATTATAGTCCCAATCTAGAAATTATTTAGAAAAGATATTTGTCCCATGCATAAATTATCCTGAGAAGGTACAAAAATTATGGAAAATATTTGAAGCTGTCCATTTAGAGTTCCCACATAGAGTTTTCATCCATTCAAAGCTAATAGAAATATCACCATACACAGTGATCTTCTTAATTATTTTAGGAAGAAATTATTTGTCCCAATGAATAAATTATTTTAGGAAAGAGCAGAAGTTTTAGAAACTATTGAAAGCTAGACGTTTTAAAATTATCCAAGTATTTAAAATATCTGTATATGTTAAAGTTATCTAAACACGCTAGAATCATATTTTGAAATATCTAAGATTATTTTAGAAATTTAATAATGAAAGGCATTTATTTATGGGACCCATGTAGAAATTATTTTAGAAAAGATATTTATCCCCATGGATAAATTATTTAGGACAGCCCAAAAATTTTAGAAAATATTTGAAGCCACCCATTTAGACTCCCTCCGTAGAGTCTTCATGAATCAAAAGTAGTTAGCATGCAACAGAATCTTCTTGATTGTTTTAAAAAATTAACTATATACAATATAAATTTAACTATATATAATAATAAATTAACTATGTATAATATAAATTTAACTATGTATCATGACACTTTAAATATATAGAATGTGAATTTGACTGTGTATCATGGTACACACTTAACATACTACTGAAGCTAAAATTGAAATCGAATTGGATATTGATTAGATACTAGTATATCCATATCTATATTTATTTTATTTGATAAATATGGATATAGATATAGATACTAGTAGAATACAAAATTCTATATCCATATCTATTTAAATAGATACAAATATAAGTTAGATACTAAAAGCATAAACATAAATATAGATATAAGTCAGATAATTAAATTTTACGATCACAAAATTATTATCAATGGATAGTAAATCAAATTAATAGCATGTTAATGTAGTTATATATTTCTCTTAAGAGTTCATGAGTGTTACATAAAATTAATTAAAATTATAAATAAAATCAAATATTTGGATATAGCTCGGATAGTTATCTATTCATATCTATATTTATTATTTTTAAGAATATGGATATGAATATGGATATTAATCAGATTTTAAAGTTCTATCTATATCCAAATAGATTTAGTTATGAAAATAGATTTGGATGGATATTATTCCATCCACTTTCATCCTGAAAGGAAAGTTGTGATTAGAATTTTAATATTTAAGTAGTATAAGTGTGATAAGCCAACCAAAAAGAGAGCCCAATTAGAGATGCACAAATTTGAAAGCTAGCCCACAATTGAAAAGAAAACAAAAATTTTCAAGCCAGCATGTGCTCTACATTTGTTGGCCTATGGGCGATTAACCAAAACTCCTGAAGAAGTTCTTTTCTTCCCCAATTGAGACGCTTATTTTGATTTGGAGTTGAATTTTCTTTTTTTTTGCCTAAAATCCCAATTTGCCCTCTATTTGAAGGATTGGTGTCTTCCTTGAGGTAGCCACCAAAACCACCATCGATCAGCTACTCTTTTCTTCTTTCTCCTTTCTCTTTTCTCCTTTCATTCATTAAGCTATCAAAAATTAGGGTCACTGACTACCAAAATGATGGTAAGGGCGATTGATTATCTAATTGATCCTTTTTCCTAACCTTTTAAGTTCTAGAATGATAGATTTTGGATGGAAAATTGTTGGGTTTGATCAAAACTTGGGATGCCCTATTTTCTTCTTCTTTCATTATTTTACCGCCATGCTTTCGTTGTGCTTGGCCACCGATCATAGGATTGGAGTTTCTTGGTTGCTGTCGAGGTCTACTCTTTTGGACACAGGTGCCAATGGCTAGGGGACCTCCCTTGCTTCGGGAACAAGGAGTATAAAAGGATCCCCTATTCTATCAAAGAAGAGAGGAAGAAGAAGAAAGAAAAAAAAGAAAGAAGAAAAAAAAAGAAAAGAAGAAGAAATAGATACCACTTTTATCAGCCTTGTGAGCAGGTTAGAACTTAGATTTTTGTTAGTTGTGGCTTAAAATTAATAGAAAATATAGTTTAAATAATAGATTCTGAAAGATGCTCACATGATTGATTAAATCGATGCATTCATTATTCTACAGAGTAAGTAATGAACCATCTTTTTAAGATATTTCATAATTTATTTGAAAAAAAATAATCTTAAATTATGTATGATTTATGAAACTCTATTTGAATAGAAAATGATTTAAAATTTAAGATTTCTAAAAATTATGATTTATTGATTTGTTATAGAATACACATATGATTACTTATATTATGATATATATTAACTGGCATGGTTTTTTTATGCATTGGATTTGAACTCTTGGCTAGCTATATTCAGTTGACCCTATCAATGGATCAGATTATGCATTAGTATTTGTGAATCCAATAGATAAATATTGGTCAGTGGACCTTACCAATTGGAGGTAATATTGGTATTTAGTGGATTCTATAAATAGGGGTTAAACATTGGTATTCAATGAATTCCGCCAATGAGGCTTGTGCATTGGTAATCCAGTGGATCCTACTAATAGGGATATATTGATATTCAGTGGATCCTATCAATGAGGTTTATGCACTGACACTCTAATTATTTTGCTCTAGCCCCGCCACAGGGTAAAGGTGCAGTCATAGTTAAGGTTGATGAGTCATAGGTGATTTGTTTCGAATAAAATTTATGATTATGTATGTATATGAATTTTTGAAAGAATTTGATTTACTTATATTAGCATGAAATATGCTCTTATGTTTATTCATATCATTTATTTTCAAACATCATATTTTATAATAGTATCTAAAATATCTAGTTGAGATATTTATTATTTACTGGGCTATCAAGCTTATTACTTCTCTTTTTTTTAGATTTAAATTTTAATTATGGATTTTGGTACTGCTTGGGAGTGAGTTTAGAAGCAAGAGTCCATAGTATCCATCAAGTTTGGATATAGATTTATTATTATATTTTAAATTATTATTATTTAAAATTTAATTGATGTAAGATCTTTTAAATATTGTTGAAATTTTATAAGAGATTAAAGATGATTTTAGTTAATTAAATTTAAGATTTAATTTGTTATTAATTTTTATGATATATTGATATCGTATTTGGAATACTGGCATGCTTATGGGAAGAGTTCTTCATGAATATGCAGTGGTTGCCATGATCCCCAGCTCATAGATCTTGAGTCAGGGGCATAGCAATTAGAATATAGGTGGATAAATTATAATATGTAGAATCAAACATAGGATGAGTGTAAATAGATAGACATTACGGATATTGGATCTAGATCTATGAGGATTATAAAATTAGTTATCATTATGACCATGGTTAGACCTTATGATTTTGTATGAAAGGATCATTATAGTATTATGATTCATAGAGTTTGATATATATTGGATAATTTAGGGATCATGTTATGATTATTTGAATTTTGACCTGAAGTAATTGCAAGATGATTGATCATAAAATTTTATTATGCATTGTGATTATTAGTTTGATCTTTAGTTGTTTAAATGAATTGAAGCTTAAATTTGATATGGGAATAATCCTATGATATTACTCCTATTTTTGAAGTTAATTATTTAGTGATAAGATAAATGTTCACTTTTAGAAGTTGTTCAAGGTTGGACTAAGAAAATCATTTATGTCATCTGATTAGAATATTCTTCGAGGTTGAACCTATTATATAGATAATGTGTCAATCAGCATGTAGGAGAAAATATATTTGAGAATATTGCAAATAAGTCTGTTTGTAATGAAAAAAATCAATTTTATTTGAGATCATAGAGTATTCATCTTGATGGATTCATTAATAATTTTATTGTTATCTTTAGATCTAAATGATAAATCTTATTTATGTCTATTGAAGACTATATGGTATATATGAACTTTAATTCAAAGATTATACTTCTAAGTCTATTGAGAAATATTCTACCATCATTATTGAGGTTACTAATAAAATTTTTGATCACTATTTTTAAATTAAGATAAAGATCTTATTTATATCTATTCGAGATATTATGATGCGTACAAAATCATAATTCAAAATTTTGGGGTTAGGAACTGACCTGGAGTTTCTTTGCCATTGTTATTCAGGTTGGTGTTAAAATATAATATGGCATGGAGATTTGATTTTAAGAGTCTTGTATGATTGCAATGGAAGGATTTGGATAGATGTCAAGGATCTTGATGAAAGAAACTTTATAAAAACTGATTAAGTCGATTTTACTTATATATTTTGATTTAAGTCCTAAATTGGCAAAGCATCAGAAGATTTTTCCTATTGATTTTACTTATGTGATTTTGATTTAGAATTATCTAAATTAATTAATAAGAAAATTAAGATTTAATTCATATTGAATTATGGTAAATCTATGTGATAGTTTTGAATGTGATATTGGACTCGAGGGCTAACCAAGATGGTTGTGCTCCAAGCAAAACTAGAGATGAGAATTGAAAGTTCATATTTGGCTTTATTTGAAATTTGAAATTTTAGATTTTTTATTTATAGTATAGAGTAATATTTTGATCAAAATTATTCATGAATCTAAAAAATTTTGATGGTTCAAATTATAGTGTGCAGGAGAAGCATGGTGATCTAGATTATTTTGAATGCAATATTGATTCTTTGAGATAAAAATCAATAATAGATGACATGATTTGAATTCCTTGCAGAGAGAATTCATTGATAATGTAAAGGATACTGTTTGATTCAGGATTATTTTGAATGTCGCTATGTGAGTTTCACAAGTAAGTCTCATATCTACCATGCCAAGGAAATTTTTAGCATCCTAAGTCTAAGATGAGCGGGTCACCAATTCTTGATCTTGGATTTAGAATATTTAGCAATAGGTTTCTTTCTCTTAGACTTGAAGCATATGCTTTTCTATCTGTTAGAAAGAATGTGAGATTGTTTATCAATCTTAGATATTATACTTGAATATTCATCTACTTAGAGTATAATAAAGTTAGTTTTTGATCTTATGATAGATCAATTAAATCAAGAGCAAATGATTTTTCTGGCAAGAAATATGATATTCTTATCTAACATTAAGATATTAATTTTGATTCCAAGAAATGAATGTTCTGATTTAGATCAACTCTTGAGATATTGACCTTTCTCTTATAAAATGATTTAATGATGAAATTGCATCAAGAATTGAAGTATTGAAAAGTTCAAGGATGAGATTTGGACCATGAATCCCAACTTTTGAAAGTATAGGCAAAAAAAATTTGAGGAAAAATTTCTTTTATGGGGAAAGAATGTGATACCTCTTCCAAAAGAGAGCCAAATTAGAGACCCATGAATTTTAAAGCTAGCCTGAAATTGAAAAAAATTAAAATTTTAAGCCAGCCCATGCTTTGCACATGCTAGGCTGTGGGTGATTAACCAGAACTTCTAAAGGAGCTCTTTTCTTCCTTGACTAAGACTCTAATTTTGATCAGGAGTTACAGTGTTTTTGGGCCTCAAACCCCTAATTTCCCTTATTTAAGTCTCTTCCTTGAGGTAGCCATTGGAAACCACCACTGTGATGGATTTAGGTGATTTTTAGCATGCAAATTTTCATCTCATGAACATATGCAGTGGAAGAGTAAGATTAAAACTATTTTAATCCTAAACATACTTAAATCTAATCCTACAATCACCTAGACATCTTTCTAAGCATGCTATGAAATAAATATTTCATATCTGAAATGAAATCAAATGAAACAAAGAAGAACTGGTGATCAAATCACCTACCTGAAATGCTTTTCCTTCTTCTTGTCGGATCGAATCTATCGAATGTCTCAGATTTTTGTTGTAGCTGTGCTAGCACTTGACCTCTACTGGTATCCATACGAAGATAGTCTAATTGAAGTATCGAGGTCACCGGAGTGCTAGCACCTTACAAGCCTTGCTCCTTGGCTTAGATCTGGACCTCTTCTTCTAAATCTAGAAGAGGACAAAGGCTGCACAAAACTTTCGCACTGAATGAAGGGATAAAGACTTTTAGCAAGCTTAGAAGGACGGGAACCTTTCTTTCCTTTCATCTTCTCTCTCTCTACTCTCTCTCTTCTCTAGATTTCTAGGCATCTGGAAGGAGAGAGGGGCATGGAAATCAGATGGAATGAAGAAAGAAAGGAGGTGGGCGGAAGAAAGAAGGAAGCCCTCACATGTCTCTTTGGCCAAGAAAATCATGCTAAAAATATGGGGCATGGCCCCTCTTCCCCTATTTCCATGCCAACTTTCAGATAAGGATGAGATCCTCTTCCTTATTTAAATCAAATTCAAATAAGAAAATAGAGTCCAAAAGGAAAGAGTGACCCAAAAAGGAGGGGCACCAACTATTGGCACTCCTCTCCTTTCACGCACGCAAGGGGCGCGTATCTTCATGCACGCCCTCTCTCTTTCCATGTAAAAGAAGAGAAAAAAGCCCAGTAAAAGAGAATTTGGCTTTCTAATTAAATTGGATTTGAATTTGGATTTGATTGGAATCCAATTCGAATCAAATTTGAAAAGCTGTCAAACCTAATCCTATTAGACTTTGAATCCAAGTCCTACTTGGATTATAAATCTAATTAGCCTCAAATTAAGTTAAGTCTAATTAAATTAAATCTAATTTAAATTAACTAAGATTTGATCTATAATTCAAACATTGCAACACTTGCAATTAAATCCCTTAGCTAACAATTAGCAGTTACTAAGTATATAACCCTCATATAATTAGCAATTTTTAATTCAAACCATCAATCCAATTGATAATTTGATTATGATCCAAGCTATTGATCAGATCAAGCTCCTTTTGTATATAATTTCTTATGTTCTATTATATCTAATAGTAAGACATACTATGATCTCTATCATAGTATCATCGAAACTCTTTTCGATGGGCTAGAATAATTCCAACTCACCCTAACAAGAATCATTGATCCAAAATAATCTTAGTGAGTTCTCACAATCCACTGGTGATGTATAGCAGCATATAGTGGCAACTCAACAGAATAGAAAGATGAATCTTAGGTGTAGTTACCATGTGATCGAGTTCTTCTATCAAGAGTCCTGACGGAATGTAGGTCATGAAAACTCATCAAATCCTAAGCATCCATCATATGCAAGACTTAATTCGCTTGAGTCTAATCATGAATCTCATGAAACTCTTTTCCATTATCATACGGCTATGGCTATAGACTTAAGGAGTCAGCCTTTTAGGTCACATAAGACTACTTCTCAACTATTAAGACTGATAGATCTCTTATAAGTGCACACCTTACTCCTACGGTGAACCTACTACAGCCAATAAACACCATAAGATTTTGAATAGCCAGGGACCATGTTTATGTATTGTCAAACTGTAGCAATCCCACTATAAATAGTCGAGACATCATAGGTCTAAGAACTACTCACACAACTACAGCATCAAGGTAGTTACTGACGAGTGAGTAGACATCCAAGTGACTTCTCATTGTTAGTCATGCTCGATATTGTTGTTTTCTAACAACTACTTGCACTCTCACTCCAGTGCCTAACATGTAGACTTAAGACTTATCTATAATGACACATATATCAAATTCTCAACTCTTGAGAATATGTATCATTGATCATTAACTCCTTGGATAATTCTAGGACACATTACTCTAGAATAAAATAATTATCTATTTATTAATTCAATAAATTAAGTACAAATTTTTAAGCTAATCTATATATAAAAGTACTCATCCAAGCTCAAGTCTTGCATGCTCTCATCTCTTGGATTTAATTCTAGTCCAAACCCTTAGTTAGCCCCCTCCAACACCTAGACCTCAAGCCTGTGGAGAGCTACATGCCTCCACTCGTAGGACAACACCTATCCTAGCCCTAGGACCATATTTGATCTAGTCTCTTAAAGCCAACACCCTGACTCCTCTCATGATTTTCAAGGCTTGGGAGCACCACACCAACTCCTACAATCTCCATCTTGGTGCTTCTAAGTCTTGGCACACCTGGCAATGTCCTCCTGTATGATCCCACTATCGCTACATATCCTGATAGCCCCTTGTGCGAATATCTTTGCCACCACCAATCTTCTTAAGCTTCTGAGCTCCCTTGGAGATCTTTGGGATGACCATCTCCATAGCTGAAGATCTTTGCTTGCTTTTTGACACCACCTTGAAACTTATTATAGGCTCCCTTTTGCTTGGCAGCTATACCACTTGTCTTCGACTTTTCTAGAGAGACCACAGCATTCCTACGCTGGCACTTACTGTAATTGATGCTCCACATGACACGATCTCCTCAAAGCCATACCTCTCTATCTGTACACTCCACTTCACCTGGTTTTGTGCGACCTTGGAGCTGGTGCTGGGATGTCGCTCCTCCCCTTGCACCCTCTGCTATGAACTCATACCAAAACTCCCTCCATATATGAAACTACCTCTGCCCGATGCTCCACCTGAATTCGATCATTACTGCATGTGGCTGTGGGGTCATTGGTGATCCCCTATCATTCGAATTTGAATGCAAAAATGTCTAATACAAAGAATGTAATATTAGTTAGCAAAGGATAAAATAATATAAATGAGAATATCTAAAGTGTTAGTTTAAGCCTGATGTGAGAGGTGCATGAGAACCATGCGAGCTGGCTACATGATCGCTCTCTCTTTCCACCTCTAAAAGATATGATGTATAATAAATAGATTCACTAAATTAATTATACAATTATGGATGGTAATGTAAGATTTAAAATAATGCAAGATAAATAATTAAGATGATTCAAGAATTATATACTTAGCACTACTCATCGACCTCTTCAGATGTCAGGTACTTTTTGGATTCTTCTTCTGATTCTTCCTCTTCTTCCACCTCTTCCTCTTCTTCTACCTCTTTCTCTTCTTCTAGTTCTTCTTTTTCCTCTTCTTCCCCTTCTTGGATAGGATTGTCCTTTAAAACAAATTAGTTGGGTCTACTTTCTCATGTTGGCCATCATGTACGAGAATTTCTAAAGCATCCAACTTGACATCTATTGAAGACTGATGAACCCTAATGTTTCATCCTCCTAAAAGCATTCTGATAATTAAGGCTCTTCTTCTTCTTCAGTGCATAATAAACGGCTTAAGACTTAAGTTGGTATACAGCTCACCAATCTTTCTTTTCTCTCTCTCTTGATGGAAAAGAAATATGATACACTTGAGCAGCTTATTGAGCTAGCACAAATGGCTCGTTAACATATGCTTTTGATCCATGTTTGATTTTAATAAATATGTACCATAGATCAACCTTCATACCATTGTTGTTATCGAACCATTGGTACTTAAATAGAATGACACTATTACCTTTAATGTAGGTCATCTTGATCACTTCTTTAAAGATTCTATAGTAGTCACTATCCATCTCTTCCCACTAGCTGCCCTTTACATACACACCATTGTTTATTGTGCTTTTATGATTTTTATATTGTTGGATGTGAAATTTGAAACCATTTATGTTACAGCCATTATAGCATGTCACATATTTATTGGCCTGTAACCTAATGGTCTCAGCTTCTTTGGTATGGATTCGCCCCTTGCATGATCTGCATATTATAAAAAATAAATTGAAAAAAA
>KE507008.1:89074-99207 GCA_000441515.1 Elaeis oleifera
TGGGGTTCTTATCTGATGTGATCAGATGACATCACTCCACCAATCAAAATTTTTTTGGATTAAATGAAATTTTTGATTGGTTGAATGATGTGGCACTGTGCAGCGTAGCAGGGTCTATATAAACCCTGTCTGCACCTAGGGTTTAGAGATTTTGCTCCTACCCAGCAAAAGCTAGCCACCCTCCTCTTCTCCACATCCTCCCTGGTGCTCTCTCTCCCCTCTTCATGCCCAAGAGGTTGGGCATCCATCTGGTGAAGGATCAAGGCATGGTGACGCATTAAACAAAAGGCTGCAGGAGTTTTTCAACAAGCTGCTGCTCCAACTTCAGGAAGGCTTTTGAAGATCTTTCTAATCAGATTGAGTTCTGATTTTTGGAGCAGAGATTCATGAGGAGGAGATGATCTAGGCCCTGCCCGAGTGGATACTGGTGGAGGCCAGGTAATTGCGTGGCTAAATCAGAACCTCAGGCTTGCTACGATCATCTACAGGGTAATCAGATTACCCTTGAGGTATTTCATATTTCCTCATACTTTTAGATTTATTTTAGAATTAATATTAGATAATAAAATTAGATCTAGAGATTTAGATCTGAAATAAATATAGAATAAATTTTTTTAAAATTATTCTGTCCCAGATTTGATGAAATCTGGAAGATCCTACAAAGAAAAAGGCAGTTTTTCCTTCACATAGCTCCATGATCGAACCTAAGTCTATAAGTCGATTAAATTGAAACTAGTTAACTAGTTGATGTCTAAGATAAGTTTGGTAGTCTTGATCGATAGTCACTAATTAAGATCTACTTGTATAGATCGAGTCTGTAATGAGTTAATAGCACATCTCTCCCATCGATCTCACTTATCTGACCAATATGATCAATTATATTTTGATTAGATCACTTAATGATTATGCTTGATCCATGCTAACTAGAAAATCAGTGTGACTGATTTAGGTGTCTCTAGTCCAACTTATTTTGAGTCCTCTTCATGACTTGATAAAGTCAGTAGGAGGATTTATGACTCGTTGAGTGGATCAGACTAAACCTAATCTTTTTAATCTGATTTGGTGAAATCAGTGGAAGGATTAAGAATAACTAGTCAAGTTTTTTCTCATCTATCAACTCAATTAATTAAATTCTTTAAAATTATTAGATCTCTAAAATAATTAGTTATGAAGATAACTGGATCATAGCCTCCCATTAAGTTGAGTGATAATGGGTCCAATAGTTGGATGATCATTGGATGGCCTAAAAGCCTAATGCTTATTTGCTATTAGAATTATCATTCATAATATGATGACTCAGTCGAGTCTCTCTTATGGGTGATCAGGATGATCGATCAAAGTTGGGCCTGATCATTTGTGGTTTGATTCTTGAGTATGATCATATTAATAGTTGGACCTAACTAGACCTTTCAATGGAGGTCAAAGCCTACTGTTAGGATCTTGGGGCAAAATCAATTACTAAAAATTATTTATTGAAATAATTGATTAAGAACCTATCCATAGATGTATATAAGTGAGCAGACCAAAATTAGGCTCATGTGCAACTATGTGGATTCTAGTACTCATTAAGAAATTAGGATAATTTCTCGAATTGGAGGTAGAGGCTACTAATTCATTTAAAATAGTGGAAGAACCTTTAGACTAAAGTCCATATTTTAGGTATTGATTTATATACTAATTAGGTTTGTTTTTTTTGCAATAATGGCCACCAACTTGTTGTTTCGATAACTATTAGACAGTGATAAATTGAGAGGATCTAATTTTGATAGCTGGTATCAAAAATTGAAGATAGTCTTGGAGCATTAGAAGATCTTGTACATGCTGATAGATCCAGCACCTGAGGAGCTCGCTCTTAATGCTCGCGGTGTGGTTCGAGATACTTACTTAAAATGGCTCAACGACTGCATGATGGTAAATTATATTATATGAGTGGCTATGAATGATGAGTTCAATCATAAATTTGAGAAAGCTCAGCAAGAAGAAATGCTCAAAGTGTTGAACGATTCTTTTGGCACTCCAAATGATGTTGAGTGGCATAAGACCAGTTATACCATTTTAATATCAGGATAAAGGAGGGGCATCAATCAAACAGATCGAGCACCTCAGTAAGCTCAACTTTCTCTTGCACGAGCAGCTTAGGAAAATACGATTCTGAATTTTCTACCAAAGTTCTACTTACTATTTTCAATTATTATCGAATGATGAAGTCTTTGGTAAACTAGTACAGTCTATTAGGATAGCTACAGACTTATGAGAAAGATCACCAACTCTTCAAGGAGATGATGAATGTAGTGGAAGCATCTTCTTCAGACAGGCATCATCCTTTTAAGAAAGGAAAGAAGAAGAAGAAAAATAAGGTGCCAAGTGCTGGGGGTTAGACCGCGAAGTCCAAGTCCAAGTTCGACCAGAGTTAGGTGGAGTGCTTCTACTGTAGGAAGTAAGGTCATTGGAAGAGGAATTATCCTCAATACATTACTTCCCTTGATCCGAACAGGTCTAAGAAGAAGAAGCAACCGATTGCTAAGCAAGATAATTATATGATAACTCCTTACAACTTCTCAATTTATGATATAATGATCTGGATATTAGATACTGGTAATCCTATTAATATTTATAATTCGTTGCAGGGACTTCAGGTCAGTAGGAGATTTGAAGATGGAGAGAGATTCTTAAATGTTGGAGTTGGCAGATCAGTTTCAGTTTTAGCTTTAGAAATCATTAAACTTATATTCAATTCTCATATCATTGTTCTTAGTGATTATCATTATTATCCTAATTTTTATTGAATATAATTTTTGTAGGCCTTCTTGCCAAAAATTATAAATTTAATAAAATTTTTTTGTGATATTATTTTGAATGGTATTACTGTAATGCACGGACAATCGAACAATGAATTTACGTTGTATCGCGGTCTAGTGTAATGTACACATCGAGAAAACATCCTAGGATAGATGATGTCTCTGATGGTTATCTTTGGTACTGTAGGCTAGGTCACATTAACAAAAATAGGATGAACAGATCAATCCGAGAGAAAATTCTTAAGGATAATGATTGTGACTCATTGCCAATCTGTGAATCTTGTCTACTTGAAAAGATGACCAAATCATTTTTTACTGAAAAAGATGAACGAGTCAGTGATGTTCTAGATCTCATACATATTGATGTATGTGGATCGATGAGCATAAATATGAAAGGAGGACATCAATATTTTATTTACATTCATAGATAGCTTATCGAGGCATGTATATGTCTACTTGATGAAGAACAAGTCAGAATTGTTTAAAATATTTAAACGATTCTATAATGAGGTAGGAAACAAACTGAAAAGAGCATTAAAGCTCTTCGATCTGATTAAGAAGGTGAATCCCTTTTCGATAAATTTCTGATACATCCAGAAGAGAATGGGATCTCTCATAATGGACTCCTCTTGAAACACCATAGCATAATGGTGACTCAGAAAGGAAGAATCGAATCTTGTTGGATATGGTTCAGTCTATGATGGGGTTTTCAAATATGTCAATTTTATTTTAGGGATATGCACTCGAGTCGGCTTGCAATATACTTAATAGGATTCCAAGTAAGTCTGTGAATAAAACACCATATGAGATATAGACTGGGCATAAACTAGTACTCTCACATCTTAGGATTTGGGGGTGTCCGACTTATATTAGATGTTTAAAAATAGACAAACTAGGACTTAGGTTTGACAAGTGCATCTTCATAGGATATCCTAAAAAATCAAAGAATATTACTTCTACTTTGCTTATGAACAGAGAGTGTTCGTAAGTAATAAAGCATAATTTTAGAAAAAAATTCTTTAATGAAGGAATTATTGCTTTTAAAATCGAGCTTGATGAAGTTCGATGAGTATAAAGACCGACACAATCTAGTGAACCCACAAAATTTGATTTGATTGAGTCAAATCTAAAATCTATTAATGATGCACCATTAAAGAGATTCGATAGAGTATAGCATCCACCAGATAGATATTATAGTTTCTTGATCCAAGATGAAGATCCTGTTGAACTCGATGAGAACAACGAGGATCTGATCTTCTATATGGATACGATGTAGAGGTCTGATTCCAATAAGTGGCTAAAAGCCATAAAATTTGAAATAAAATTCATGAAGGTCAATGATGTGTGGACATTAGTTGACCCACCTGAAAGAGTAACACCCATAGAGCGTAAGTAGATCTTCAAGAGGAATTCAGGTGCAGATGGCAAGGTGGAGATCTATAAAGTCCATCTGATTGCTAAGAGGTATTGTCAACATTATGGTATTGACTATGATGAGATGTTCTCTCCTGTAGCAATGCTTAAATCTATTCAGATCATGCCTGTGATAGCTGCACATCTAGATTATGAAATCTGACAAATAGATGTAAAAATAGCTTTTCTTAATGGTGAGCTAAAAAAAAGATGTGCATGATATAACCCGAAGGTTTCACATCCACAGATGAGTCTAAGGTATGCAAGCTTCAGAGATCCATTTATGGATTGAAGCAAGCAAGTAGGAGTTGGAACATGCATTTTGATAAAGTGATCAGAATGTATGGCTTCATTAGGAATGGAGAAGAACCCTGTATATGCAAATGGGTTAATAATTCTATGATAGTATTTTTGTTCTATATGTGGATGATATTTCTTAATCAAGAATGACATCCTGCATTACAAGGAATAAATATTTGACTATCATCTCAATTCTCCATAAGGACTTCGGAGAAGCATCCTACATCCTTGAGATGAAATCTATAGAGATAGATCTAAAAGGATGTTTGGATTATTTCAATCCACGTACATCAATACCATGCTGAAATGGTTCAGCATGAAAATTTTAAGAAGGGCTATCTCCCGATAAGCCATGGAATTACTCTTTCAAAGAGATTATCCGACAACTCCTCAAGAGAGAGAGTGTATGAGTAAGATTTCATATGCTTCGGTAGTAGATTTTATAATGTACACTATGACATATACAAGACTAGATGTGGCATACTCACTAGGAGTAGTAAGCAGATACCAATCTAATCCACGAGAGAACCACTGGAAGGTTGTAAAATTATTCTTAAGTATTTAAAAATACTAAGGATTAGTGGCTTGTTTATGATAAAATCGATTTAAAACTTGTGGAATTTACAGACTCCAATTTTTAATCAGATCATGACGACAGCAAGAGCATATCGATTATATCTATACCCTGAATGGTGGAACAATCTACTGAAAAATTTCGAGCAGCACATCATGGCCGATTCTACTTGCAAGGCGGAATACATCGCGGTATCTAATACTATGAAAGAAGCTGTGTGGTTATGGAAGTTCATTGGCGAGCCTAGAGTGACACCCTCCCTCGATGGCCTTGTTTTGTTGTACTACGATAGTACTGGTGCCATTGCTCAAACAAGGAACCAAAGTCACATCAGTGCACTAAACATATTCTACATCGTTACCACTTGATTCGAGAGATTGTGGATCGAGGTGATGTCGAGCTTTAGAAGATCGATGGAAAGGAGAATCTGGCTGACCCATTTACTAAAGTACTCAATATTAAGGAATTCGAAAATCATAAACAGAAGATGGGTATACGATATTATACTGATTGGTTTTAGACCAAGTGAGAGTTGTTGAAAATTATATCCCAAGGTCAATCACCAATCTGTTGACAGTTGTGCCGAATTATGTACATGTATATGAATTGATAAATTAATAAATTATTATTATTTTTTTATCACAAAGTAGTGTACATCTTCTTAATGAACTCCAATTGTTGTGATGAAGTCCTTAGGACTATCCTAATCGATCTAAAAGGATATATCGTTTAATCCTTAAATTTAGTTCACGACCAAATGATACACTATTACTAGGATGATAGCGTTTATCGAGTGAAGATCATTATGTATCATATATGTTAGTTATCCTCATAATCAAGTAGTATGGAGACACTGGTATAACATACAAGTAAGATATGGGAGTACATCTCATTGAACGTGACCAACTACTGGGCACTCTACTGTTAAAAGTCGCTCGTGAAGAATATGGATATAAGTGTTCATCTGACCTGAGATCATCACAGTAACTTGCAAGCAACTCATTATACTTTAGTACCAGACTATTTGAATTTCTAATTCAGTGATGGAAAGTTTTTGGATACAGTCAAGTACTTACAAAATTGGTGTGTGAGTCAAGATAGAATTGACCTCTCAAAATAAGTAAGAGTTAATGCATCAGTGTATTTTAATTATTAAAATCTTGATCAAGATAATCCATGTGATGGATTTGAAAGGTTGAAATATAATGTGACTGATAAATCTAAGTTTGATAGTTAAATTCTAAGTCACATTGAGCATTAGGATCAAAGGGATGAATTATATGGTAACCATATGCCAATAGGTTCATGAATGATGCTTTGCAATCTTTGACCTATCCTAATGTCAGGCCCATGGCTTGATGATTACATCAATTAGTTTAGAAGGTTATTTCTATAATATCGACTTAGGTTCAAACCTATGGGGTCATACTTAAAAGAAGTTTCTGACTGATCATATGGCTAATCAACGATTAAGAATCGGATTTAATTGTCAATTCAATTGATGATGAATCTTATGAAAAAGTTATAATAAATTAATTGCTAATTATTAATGAATTAAAGAGAGATTGATTAATGATTAGATTGCTAATTAACTCAATTTAATTGAGCATTGAAGTTTGGATTAAATCTAATTGAATTGGATTCAATTTGATTTGACCCAATTGGGTTATGAGATGACCCAATCAATAAGGATGTTCGATTTTTGATTTGAACTCGATTAATTTTAATTTGATTAAGATTTAATTGAGATCACTTATCATCTAATTTGATTAGGTAATCTAATTGGGTCTAACTTAATTTGGTTGGGTCAAGAACCTAATTAGATAAGAATATAAGTTTGAATTTGAATGGAACCAAAACACCCCATACACCACCTTCCACTGTGCCCTACCTTTCTTCACATGTCAGAATAGTTTTCATATAGAATGTTTTGCTCCCATAAGGTGTGTGATGCCTTTTTCTGATCTTCTTTCAATCAAGACTTGGTTGGTTCAAGTTTGACTTCGAAATGTTTTGAAAAAATCAAGCTTAAACCAAGAGTCCAAGTTTTGTGGGACTCTTCCTAGAAACCAACCAGCCTTCTTTCTCACATGCAAACAAATTTTTGCATGATATTTTTGTACCAACTTGAGTTATGTCATCTCCTTTCTGAGTCCTTTAGTTGTAGATTAAATCTGGTTTGAAAAAGAGTTCAAATTTGATTTGAATTCATCATAAGATCAAAGGCTATTTGAAGCTGAACCAGATTATCCAAACTCTACTTGGGATGACACCTTAGGAAGAGCCGACTTTTTGTGTACCAAACCACTTCAAATGGTGTGAGAAATCCTTAGAGAGTGCATGAGACATCTGAGAAAGAGGGGTGGGCATCCGTATGTAAGAAAAGAGGAAGAAGATCTTCTTTGAGGCGTGAGATCTAGGGTAGGGTTCTAGGGTTTTCTAGTCCTATTTTGTGAGAGAGAAAATAAAAAAAATATATTTTCTTCTTCCACACTATCCTCCTTGAAAAGCTTTCTTTTTTGATCTGGAGATGTCTGTTTGATTTGAAGAAAGAAGTCTATATCAGCCATCTAGATCTTTCATCGCGAGCTAGCACTTTCAGGAAGGACGATCTATTCAACGCTTCGAGTGGATCACTTGTAGAGGCCGAACATCCTGTATGGCTGCTCGACATAAGGAAGGACCTTCTACCATATGCATCACAGTGGTGATCAATGACTCATGATCAGGTAATAGGTTCTGAACTCATCGGATCAGATCTAAGCGTTAGATCTAATTCAGAGCATTGATACGATCGATGTAGTATTTTGTTTCAAATTAGATTTTTTTATGCAATATTTTATATTATAGATTCTTAGAAAGGTAGTTTAGATCTGATCTAAAGTATGTATAGGAGATTAAATAGTTTAATCTATTACTTCGCTATAAAATTTTAAAATATACATGCTTGAACTCCCTATTTTCTAACAGATCCATGGCACACTATCTAAGAATTTTGCATACACACAAATACAAAGCAACTGCTAATTAATTATTTTATCATTTAAATAATTATATAATAAATACATCTTATCATCAACTAATAGATATAGAAGGTCCTATCTCATTCAAAAATATATTAAATTTATAGGTCAATTATAGTAACCAAACAATATGCAATGGGAGCCAAAAATTTTTGGCAATATTTTCTCCTAGTTCTCCCATATGGCTAAAGATGTGTACGAATTACAGAAAATACTATCCAAAATTTCTTTTAAATCTTCAACATATTATTTGATTATTGTAATGACTTATAGAATTACTTGCAATTCTCAAACTGTCCATACCGGACAATTAATTGATCACTGTACATAATTCTTCCATCCGTATAAAAATATATAAATATACGGATATAGTAGAATATGTATATTAATCAAAAGATGAGTCTATGATTTTATGCAATGCAATTTTTTAAATTATCACCTAATTAATCACTTAAATTAACACCCAATTATAGGATACCGTAGAATATGCACTTGGCTCTTGCGTGAGGACTGGCTGCCTTAGACACCGGCTGGGACCTGAGGCTCAAGTGCACAAGGCATGCCTTGGCCCCATGTTTGCAATGCTGCCTAGCACCTTTCATCAGCTTGAGCATGCAGGGCGTGCGAGGGCTAGATGCCTTAGACACCGGCTAGGACCCAAGGCCCGAGCGCGCAAGGCATGCGAGGGCTCCATGTTTTGCAATGCTGATTGGCACTTTCCCTCTGTTGGGCCTCATGTGGTGCTCCCAAGGCTCAAGTATCCAAGCACAAGGCCAAGATTTGAAGCCCATGAGGAGTTCATGGAGTTACTAGGGCTAGTTTGGGCCCTAGGTGAAAAGCTGTCAGCCTTCATAGTTTTGAGGTCCAAGGGATTTGGGCTTCAGGGGACTAACTTGTTTGTGGGCTAGGATTGAGTTCAAGGTGTAAGAACACATGAGTCCATGGGTGTATATGGGACTTGGGTATGTATTTTTACGTGTTGAATTAGCTTGGGAGTTGTTTGGTTTGGGCTTGGTATCATGTGTCTCGACTAGATCATGAAAGCCTATGTATTTATATTGATTCTTGTAGACTCAATGAATGAGATCAAATCTTTTTCTCCTAACCCTAATTTCTCTCTTCTTCTCTCCCTCGCTAGTCTTCTCCATGCCCTAGCAGCAAGAAACTAGAGTTTCTTGGCCGCCACTCCATATTAGGAAAGTTAGAAGGAGGCACTAGGGTTTTCTAGTGCTCCCATTGCTTGCCGCCCAAGCCTGGTGTGCCACCCCTCTTCTTGGCCACCCAAGGCATCTTCTGTTGGGAATAGTATCCCAAAGCCAATCGTCAGCCTCTTGACGGTTGTGTTCATTTTTTGTATATGTACATGAATTATGAATTAATAAAATTATTTTGGTATTTTTCATCACACAATGTTTCATCTTCTAATGAACTCCTATGTTGTGGTGAAGTCCTTAGGACTATTTAGACTCGACAAAAGAGGATTTGTCATTTATTCCTTAAATCTGTTTACGACCAAATGATACGTTGTTACCAAGGACGACAACATTTATCAAGCATAGGTCGTTGTGTGCCATATAGGTTGGTTGTCCTCTTAACCAATGAGTGTGGAGACACTGGTATGGCATACAGGTGAGATGTAAGGGTACATCTGCATTGAACGTGACCGACTCCGGAGCTATTTCTGCTGTCAAGATTTGCTTCGATGGAATATGGGTATAAATGTCCCTCCGACCTGAGACCGCCACGGTGACTTGCAAGCAACTCACTGCACTTAGGCACTGGACTACCTGAATTTTAATTCAGTGACGGAAGGCTGCTGGGTGTAGTCAAGTACTTGACTTGCCGGTGCGTGTGTCAAGATAGGATTGACCACTCCAATTTAGGAGCTGTGTACAGTCGTGTTTCAATTTAGCAAAACCTTGGCTAGGGTAGTCCTTATGAGGAGTCACAGGACTGTTAGAGTTGAGCACGATTCGGATGATCTGATCAGGGTTGACAATTTAACCCTGAGTTATCCTAAACACA
>KE507010.1:75615-87116 GCA_000441515.1 Elaeis oleifera
ACAAATTTGCCCTTAGATCTGTACAGGAATGTGTCGGCCGATCTGGCATCTAGGGCACACATCTAACAGTTACTGGGTAAATAGAAGATTTCTGATAAAGCTGTGCGAGACTTCATACCCCGTTCATTGGCTGAAGTCAAGCAAATATTCATGCCCATATGCTCATCATTTCACTGGCACTTGCTTATCGTCGATATAGAGAGCACATATTTTAGACACTATACATCTATGAATGGTGCAGAGTACAGGGGCGTCGTTAGAAGATTTATGAGTAATGATCATATTTATCGAATATTTATCAAATATCATACTCATGCATTGCTAACAATGTGGTTGATTATTAATTTTATAATTGCACATGACCTGGTTGACTGAGATGGCATGAGATATATACTCTATTGATATGTGTGGTTGGTCGCTTCATTTTGTTAATTGCTCACAGTAGGGTGCCGGATAATCATTATAATTATAATCGATACATCTGCGTGAATTTAATTCACCATATCAATTGTTGTTTTTGATTATGAGCATAAATATTTCTTTATAGGTCTGATTATGCCATCTATATTATGCATTTTATGGAAAGTCTGATGATGGGACGGGAGATCACAGATGCTCATGTGCCAGAGTTGCATGCCAGATATACTGCATAGGTGATCGTGAAGGGTCGTGAGGTGGAAACATTCTAGTTTGTACTATTGCTATCATGGATGTCCATAATATCATAGATGTGCTGTAAATATTTTTATGAATCTTTAACGGTATATTCAAAAATTTACATTTAAATTTGTATTCAAATTTATTTCTATCATTAGTGGAACTATTAATTTGATGTATATATTTGATGTATATGAATATTTAGTAACAGATGTTAACAGATCTGAATGATGAAATGGATTTTTTGACATGTGAATTTATTTTAAATTTTAAATTTATATTTATTGATAAATTTAATAATTATTATTTTGTGTTATATTTAAAGTTATTTTAGGTCAATTTATGCTTATTTATAGGGAGATTGGTTTTATGCTTATTTACATGGAATAAACATAAATTCTTAAATATAATATATTCAGACAACTGTCCATATAGAATAAAATAAACATAAATTTTGATAAAATAAACATAAACCCTAAAATGATAAATACAAATGCAATAAATTTTCAAACTATTCAAACTGTTTAGAATGAATGATAGACGATAAACACAAACCATCGAGAATAAATACAAATTTTATACATTCTGAAATACAAACTGAATAAACACAAACTATTCAGAATAAATATAAATTCTAAATGATAAACATAAACTGTCTGAAATATAAACATAAACTGTTTAAAATAAATATAAACTATCCAAAATAAATACGAACTTTGAAACAAACAAAAACTTTGAAATGATAAATTTTAGATGAACACAATAAATTTTAGATAAACACAAACTATTATCATTTTAGATAAACACAAACTAACACAAACTATCCAGAATAAATATAAATTCTGAAATGATAAATATAAATTATCCAGAATAAACATAAACACAAACTATCTAGAATAAATATAAACTATCCGGAATAAACACAAACTCTGAATCGATAAATATCAACTATCACAGAGATAAATATCAACTATCACGGGATTCTATAGAATAAAACAAATCCTAAAATGATAAACATAAACTCTGAGATGATAAATACAAACTATCCAAAATAAACACAAACTCAGAATAAACACAAACTGAAATGATAAACATAAACTCGAGACTTTAAATACAAAGTATCCAAAGTAAACATAAACTCTAAAATGATAAACATAAATTTGAAATGATAAATACAAACTATCCAAAATAAATATAAATTTTAAAATGATAAACACAAACTATCTAAAATAAATACAAACTTTGAAATGATAAATCAACTATTACGGATTTTGCAAAATAAATATAAATTATAAACATAAATTATAAACACAAACTCTAGGATAATAAATACAAACTATCCAGAATAAATATAAACTGAAATGATAAACACAAACTCGAGATGATAAATACAAACTATCCAGAATAAATATAAATTTCGAACTGATAAACACAAACTAAATAAACATAAATTTGAAATGATAAACATAAATTGTCTAGAATAAACATAAACTCTGAAATGATAAATACAAACTATCATGAGATTTTATAGAATAAATACAAACTCTGAAATGATAAAGATAAACTCTGAGACGATAAATACAAACTGTCCAGAATAAATACAAACTTAGAATAAATACAAATTGAAATGATGAACACAAATTCAGAATGATAAATACAACTGTTCTGAATAAACACAAACTCTGAAAGGATAAATAATAAATATAAATTCAAAGTTTTATAGAATAAATACAAACTCTTGAATGATAAATATAAATTTTTTCAGTAAACATAAACTTGAGATCCATACATGCTGAGTTGAGTAAAGATCACCCAGAATAGGATAAACAGTAAGTCTTACATAAATAAATGTAATCTATCTCAGAATAAATATAAACTCTAAATAATAAATACATCAGGCTCAAGATAAATATAAATTTTTATAATAAATATAAACTCTAAATAATAAATACAAACTACGTATAATAAACGAAACTATTTGACTCCGACTTTGCATTTGACCCCGACTTAGTGTTTATTATGGGATGGTTTGTGCATGACTTAATATTTATTCTCCTTAATTAGTATTTATCCAGACAGTTTCTATTTACTATTCATAGTTTCTATTTGTTTAACATACTATATTTATCCTGGGTGAATCTGATTTTGTATTTATTCCAAATAGTTTCTGTTTATCTTCTCAAAATTTATGTTTATTATTCATACTTTTTGTTTATTATGTGGAGTTTGTGTTTATTCTGGAGCACTTCGTATTTATCTTGGATGGATCCGACTGTATTTATTTCGGATAGTTTCTATTTATCATCTTAAAGTTTCTATTTATTATTCGTAGTTTCTATTTATTAGACATAGTTTGTGTTTATTCTGAGCACTTTATGTTTATCCTGCCATGAAACTTTATGTTTATTATTTAGAGTTTATATTTATGATGGGATGGTTTGTATTTATTTCTACTAGAGTTAGTGTTTGTTCTAACTTTAGTGTTTATCCTTCTCAATTTGTGTTTATCTTGGATCGAGTTTGTGTTTATCCTAGATCGAGTTTGTGTTTATTCTCGATCTATTTGTGTTTATTATTTGGAGTTTGTATTTTCTTGGATCTGTTTGTATTTATTATTTAGAGTTTGTATTTATTCTGTTATAAATTTAGAATAAATTTGATATATGTTGGATTGATTTTCATGATAACAAAGTATTTGAGTATAAGTATAGTATTAAATTTCAAAAACTCAAGTATTTTTCAATATCTAAATGAAGAAGCACCATCTAAGATCCTAGTGCTAAACTACATACATGCTTTCAAGGAGCTTTAATGAGAATAAATAAAATTTAGAAACTAAATCTAGCCTAAAAATCAAATTGGAGTAGAAATGCTGAAAAATAATATTTCAAATGCATATGCAAATTGGAACGATCCAGTCTGAGTGGAGAACAGAGTGCAAAGAATATTAAATTTCAACATCCAGAGGACTGAGCCGATACCAACCGAGTGAGCAACTTAGCCAACTCAACACACTGAGAATACATCAATATTACTTTGATTTGGCACGCAATATTAGTTTGGCATGGAGTAAATATCTTAATTTGGCACGCAATATTAGTTTGGCATGCACTAAATATCTGAACTTCATAATAATCATCAAGGTAATATTAGATGCACAAAATCTAATAGAGCAAATCATATTGTTCAGAGACATAAATTCATTCAAAAATATATACAACTGAGGTATTCCATGCATCATGCTACATCATTCATATGTAAACCATTCAACATCATTCTTTCATTCGTATGTAAACCATTCAACAATTCAACAGAGGATATGCAAACCATTCTGTTTGATACAAAACTGGTACATTCATAGTATGAAATAAAAATTGGTATATTTCAAAAATACAATACTACATCATCACAACACACAACACATAAAACTAAAATACTACATCATCACAACATACCACATAAAATCAAGATGAACACCGATATAATCTAATCCTTAGGATCAGCTTGGATAGCAGGATGATAGCGATGGGTAGATGAGGATGGTCTAGAGGAGGATGGCTGACTAAGAGGAGGCTGACTGAAAGGAGGCTGATTGGATTGATCACTTGAGAGATTCGAAACAAGAATATTCATCTGTTGGCCGATCCGAACAATATTTTGCAATACTGTAGTCAATCTAGTAGAGAGAATATTTTATCTTTCTACCCCATCTGATTTTTCTGTATTGTAGTCTAGAGTACTCTAAGAGTATAGATAACCTCATCTAGCTGATGTTGTATATATGTGTGAGATGAACATCTCTCTAATTTCTCGATACGATAGATCAAATTACAAATATCCCATCTTATGTCCTGCACTGCTGAAATAAGATTGTCTAATTTTTGCTCGAACGAAGAACTATATATATCGATGGGATCTATACATGTAGTACTTTCTCCTAAAGATGAGGATTAAAGAATAGATGTGACCTCTCGAGCGATTGCACTGACCACATCTGGAGTCATCCTCACTTGATCAACAGGCTCCATACGCTCTGTAGACCTGGAAGGTCCTGCTTCACTCCTATTAAACTGAAGTCTTTCTTCCTTAGCTGAAATATCCTCCTCAACATGTTCTCTACTTCCATCCTTTTTAGTCTACTTACCATCATCAGTTTTAAACCAATACATTCTGTGGAGGGCTCCTTCATTGATTTTACTATCTCTGCCTAATTTCATTGATTGTTCACCCTGAATCCTTACTCTATAATATTTAAAGATATGGATTAAAATCATGGCATCAGGTAAGGATGTCTTTGCTCTACCCACCGCTTCTTACATAGCCTTGATAATCATTCTTGAAAAGTTGAGTGGGATGTATTGGACTACATGATACATAATTGCTAAGTTCCTCTTCGTTATAGTATCAAATCCTCCTGCTCTAGGTTGATAATCCAGCAAACAATGATATGGAGGAGTCTCATTTCAATATTTAAGTGTCACCTATGAATTTTACAGAATTGACCGTGGTCCTCTATCTCAAGAATAGTTTCTATTCTTGTGCTTCTATCTTCTCTACTGTCCCACAAGTCATCTACTGTTGGAAGTTTCAAATTTTATCTTAGTATTTCATCATCAAATAATTATTTTCCTTTCACTGAAGATAATATGGTATCATCTCCTTCAAATGAAATATTTTGATAAAATTCTCTAACTAACTTCATAAACATTAGGGCTTTAGCTGTGCAGATGAATTCCCATCTCATACGTCTAATCAAGTTTACAATCTTGAATCTCTCTAAATCTAAAAAATTCATATCTACAATATGATTAGAGAGAATATTTTTGTCACTTATTAGAGTTCTTGAAGGAGGTGATCTTGAAGGAGATGATGAAGCTGGTGCTTCTCTTGCTCCTCTTCCCCTTCTGCTTTTTTCACTTCTGGTTGCTCTTTGGCATTGGGGAAGATGCATCTTCAGCGCTATCCTTTCGTAAGTTGAAGGTTGACCGAGAAGGAGATGGGAAGGAGATTTTTGGTTGAGATTTAAGATGTGAGTGGAGATAGTTTGATGGATTTGGAGATGGGAGCTAGAAATTTGAGAGGAACGAATGTAGAAGGGAAGAGATGAATAGGAGGAGCGAGGATCTTGATTTTAAATCGATATTTCGAACTAGTTTGGTGATTTGGGTTGGATCAATATAAAATCGATGGAAGGAAGGTGCCTAAAATCGAATCCAATGTAGTGGATATAGGTGCCTACATCCAGGATATAGGTGCCTGTATCCGGGGTGTAGGCACCTACATCCAGGATGTAGCAGCCTACATCCCCTAATGTAGGTGCCTACATCCTGATTGTAGGCACCTACGATCAGCCACTCCTCTTTTTCGTTGGCAATTTTTCGATCAATTTTTTATATCCAGATCAATTTGTAAATTTGTTTCATCCGATTTGATCCAAGTTCAAATTTTGACCAATATTCTAGCTCCTCCTATTTATCTTCTTTTCCATCCTGACACCTGTTCATCCTGGCTCCTGTTCTTCTTCTTCTTTCCCGTCATAGGTAGCACCTTCACGAAGGTAGGCACAAATGATTCACTGTAACCTAACTACCCTGTTAGGTCACGGGCATCCCTAACCGCTCCTTTTAAGTCACAGGTACCTTCGACATGTAGGACATACGAATAAGAAGATCAGCCATATGCACACATCAAAATAACCAAAAACTTGAGATAAACACTTCAATAGATAAACACAAACTCTACGTAATAAACACAAACTCTACGTCATAAATACAAACTATGATTAATAAATATAAACTCTACATATTAAACAAAAATGATGAATAATAAACATAAACTATGAATAATAAACATAAACTGTAAATAAAAAATATAAATTCTACATAATAAACACAAACTACGATTAATAAATATAAACTCTACATAATAAATACAAACTATAATAAACTTAAACTCTACATAATAAACACAAACTACGATTAATAAATAGAAACTATGAATAATAAATATAAACTATGAATAATAAATATAAACTATGAATAATAATCACAAACTCTATATAATAAACATAAACTGTGATTAATAAATATAAACTTTATATAATAAATGCAAACTATGATTAATAAATATAAATTCTACATAATAAACATAAACTTTATATAATAAATACAAACTATGATTAATAAATATAAACTCTATATAACAAACACAAACTGTGATTAATAAATAGAAATTATGAATAATAAACATAAATAATGAATAATAATATAAACTATGAATAATAAATACAAACTATGATTAATAAATACAAACTCTACGTAATAAATACAAATTGTGATTAATAAATATAAACTCTATATAATAAATATAAACTATGATTAATAAATATAAACTATAAATAAAAATATAAACTATGAATAATAAATATAAATTATGAATAATAAATATAAACTCTATATAATAAATATAAACTATAATTAAAAAATACAAACTCTACGTAATAAATACAAACTATGATTAATAAATATAAATTCTATATAATAAATACAAACTGTGATTAATAAATACAAACTCTGCATAATAAAAACAAACTATGATTAATAAACACAAACTCTACGTAATAAATATAAACTATGATTAATAAATATAAATTTTATATAATAAATATAAACTATAATTAATAAATAAAAACTATGAATAATAAATATAAACTATAAATAATAAATATAAACTATGAATAATAAACATAAACTCTACATAATAAACACAAATTATGATTAAAAAATATAAACTCTACATAATAAATATAAACTATGATTAATAAATATAAACTCTATATAATAAATATAAACTATGATTAACAAATAGAAACTATGAATAATAAACATGAACTGCAAATAATAAATATAAACTGTGAATAATAAACACAAATTATAAATAATAAATACAAACTATGAATAATAAATATAAACTATGAATAATAAATACAAACTATAAATAATAAACATAAATTTTACAGATAAATTATGAATAATAAATATGTACTGATAAATAAAAATAAAACAACCTCATGATTAAAAATTAAGTGACGATAATATTAAGTTCTATCAAAAAATAAATACAATCAAGAGAATAAATACAGATTTTGATTAATAAATATAAACTGCGAATGATAAATACATAAACAAAAGAAACTATGAATAATAAATAAAAGCTATAAATAAAAAAAATATAATCAAAAATTTTTCAAGATAAACACAAACTCACGGTTCAAAATTGAGTAACATAAACTCATGATTTAAATTAAGTGATCCTAGATCAACCCACGATAAATAATAAGAATAAATAATAAATCTTGAAAAAATAAATATAAACTATTAGAGGATAAGTATAAACTCTGAATAATAAACAGAATTGAGTGATCCTAGGTTCATCCATGATAAATAATATGAATAAATAACAGATCCTAATAGGTCCTAAAAAAATAAACATAAACTATCGAAGGATAAACATAAATTTTAAATAATAAACAGAAACTGTAAATAATTATGGGTTGAAAATAAACACAAATTAGAGGATAAACACCAACTCTAAATAATAAATAGAAACTATGAATAATAAATATAAAGCCTATGTGGATAAACAAAACTATAAATAATAAAAATTATGAATAATAAATATAAATAGAAACTCATGGTTCTAAATTGAGTGATCGATAAATAATAAAATAAATAATAAATTTTAAAAAAATAAATATAAATGATAAACATAAATTTTGAATAATAAACAAAAACTATAAATAATAAATATAAAATTTATATAATAAATAAAATTATGAATAATAAACAAAAATATGAATAATAACACAAAGTATGTATCGAGAAACTTTTCAACATAAACACAAACTTGTGGTTCAATGAGTGATCCTAAAAGACTATATATAATACAAACTCTATCTTGACAGAAACTAATAAACATAAACTTCAATTCAAAATTCAAAAGTTAAGTTTGTCGCCCTTGAGTTTCTGTTTATCAGAGATTGTATTTATTCGAAAGTATTTTGTGTTTATCTTGGATCTGTTTATTATTTGAAATTTATGTTCATCCTCTAATAGTTTGATTTATGTATCCTTTGAGTTTGTGTTTATCCTATGTAGTTTTATTTATCGCATAGGATAAACAATAAACTCAATAATTATAGAACATGTAATATCTATGGCAACAATCACAGATAACATAAAGCAAATTATGATAATCCCATCTCACGACCCTTGATGATCACCTGCATAGTATACTAGCACGTCACTCTGGCTAGCATGGAGTAAATATTTGAACTTTATAATCATCAATATCACATTAGATGGACAAAATATAATAGAGCAAAATATATTGCTTGTTCCATAGGAGTCATACATTCATTCAGAAATCGGTACAATCATATATCTTTACATGTTAATGATGGAACAAAGGAATAAATCATGATATCATTTATAAATAACATCTATCCAAGTCAAAACATAAGCCATCATAAAAAATTATAATCATGGGCTTTAAAACACTAATGAGCCATATGGATCGTGAAAATCCTCTTCCTCAGATGAACCGTTGCTGATGTAGACTTCGAAATCATCTACCTACATAAAGTACAACTATCTAATAAGTCATAGAAAAAATTTATTAAAATAAATAAATATAATATAATTATCAGCTGTTACTAATATTTGCCTTGCATGTTCGAATATTATGACCTTTTTGATGATATTCTTGTATGTCTACTGTTTCTTTGCTGTAACCTCTATTGGATGCTTGAACCTGCTGAGCTTTTTGTGACCTTTACAATTAAAAATCAGAGGATCTTTGAATGTCATAAAATTATCATTCTTTTTTTCTGCTTGACTACATTATGTCATCGCTATCGGAATCTAAGTATTGCTCTCATCTATTACACTTTGTTCTGCTGATAGGTTCTTCTTCACTAAACAAACTTTTTCAATGATAGACTCCACATCATTCATGATAAGATCATATATTTTCTGATGAGTACAACTATCATATGTTAATTTAAAATTTTTACATAACCCATTGAATCTTGTAGTTCTCGACATCGTGTCCTCTGGAACTTCACATACACCATGTGCCGTATCAGTACCTCCTTCTTTGACAGATTTCATCCAATGTTTCAATATATAATGTGCAGAGATATGGTGAATTCATAAAGTAATGAAAATTTTTAACACATGAGCACATAGAATACTGCTGAATTCAAACATTTGACATGTGCATGAAAATTTTCCTCGGACATAACACATGTTACATGATTTGCTATTTTTGTTGTGCAAAGGCCTCAATCTCAATTATATCATACAATTTATGCTCCTCCATATCATACATGGTCATCATTTTGAGTTGCTCCCTAAAGAGCCTAAAATAATTCTTGTATATACTTCAAGAGCATGTTGCTCGATTGGATATTTCGACCACAAACTTGTTTGAACGTGGTACGTCTTGAAATCTTCTTCATCCTCTTGATCATACCTACTCTCCAAGACTACCTCAAATTGTGTAACAAACCTAAAGCATTCATGTGATTGTCCACATAACCCTTAAACAATGAGTGTATACTTTCACTGCATTGTGTTGTAGACATAGAAGCAAAGAATAAATGTCTAAAATATACAGGCACCCATTGATCTCGTATATTGTTGCTCAGATATGGAGCCCAAGAGGGGGGGGGGATGAATTGGGTCTTTTTAAAATTTAAAGATTAGTACACTAAAATAATGTGCTAAAGTGTTTGAGTGGAGAGGGTTGATTTTCAATAAAATAATTCAAATACAAATGATAAGATTGCAAGTATAAGGCACAAAAAATAAGTAAAGAGAGGCAAACACAACAAACACAAAGAATTTATAGTGGTTCAGTGTCAATCTTACACCTACATCCACTCTCTAAGTTTCTATTTAAGAATTCGATCCACTAAATAGATTTCAAGGATTACACCATGTCGGACACCTCTGACCCTTGCTATCCAAGTATGAACATTTATTTTTAGGTACAAGCCAACCCTCAACACTCTAATTTCAGGTTTGGATCAACCTATCCGAGTTTTAGAATCTCTCCAAAACTTAAAAATCTAAATACAATATGAGAAAAAATAGGGTACAAAAAATTTAGCATAATATCCCCTTAAATAGATACAATAAATGCAATAGAAGTACAATACTTAAGGGAAGAAGCTTTTGCTGAATACTCTCAATGAATTCTACACTTGATTGCTGCTGCAGAGTGGTTGGTGAAGTGATTAAATACTTCTATTTCTCTCTTTAGGGTTGATAGAACTTTTCTCAAATTTAAACTTGAATGCTTGCTTCAACTTATGATTTTTCACTTCAAGAGAGCATTTATAGTCACCATTTACCCTTGAGAATGTCTTAAAGTTGGTTTAAAGCTATTGGAGAGTGTTTAATGCATATTAAATACATCAAAATGGATTGAAACTAATCATTATGAACTCATCCAGAATAGGTCGCCCATATCAATCATCACACTGTGACTGAGAAGTCCCATGGGATGCCTCATTTGGCCAGTCCAAAAATCAGACTTTCTATTTTGATCTCAAGATCTCATGGGTCATCCTAGGTGGATCATCCCACTGCATACCATAAGTTAAATAGTGCGTGCCGGCTACTCAATGAAAAGGGATGATCGAGATGGGTCACCCATTTTGTTGCAACCTAATTTTTATGCATTTAAGGTTCGAAACTTACCAGAACACTTTCAAATGCTCTCAAATGGATTCAATCAATTGGACACTCTTAGAAGGCTTCGAAAACTTTTCCAACTTG